>JAPEIY010000007.1:31940199-31950247 GCA_026122135.1 Cathorops aguadulce | reverse complement strand
ATACATACATACATACATACATACATACATACATACATACATACATACATACCTACATACATACATACATACATACATATGCACAGTAGCAATAAAAAGTTTGGAGACACCTTATTTTTGATTTTCTTTATTTTTATTAATAAAAGGCACTTCATGTGTTCAAGTAATGATGGACTGTCAGTTCTCTTGACTTAGTTGAGCAGTTCTTGACACAATATGCGTGTAAAATAGAGCTATTTACTGTATTTTTTACTATTTACTATTTGATCTCAGACACATTCAGAAGGCAAGTAATTGCACCATTTAACTTTTGACGAGGCACATCAGTTAACTGAGAAGCATTCCAGGCGACTCCCTCATGAAGCTGGTTAAGATGATGCCAGTAAGTGTCATCAAGGTAAACGCTGGCTACATTGAAGAATCTAAAATATCAAACATTTTTTTAAACACTTTTTTGTCTACCACATAATTCCGTATATGTTCCATATGTCATTTCAAAGGTTTGGTTTCTTCACTATTGTTCTAAATAGTCAGAACTCAGAAAAGCCTATGAATAAGCAGGGGTGTACAAACTTTTGATTACTACTGTATACATACTAAAGGTGCACAAGGAGTACCCTTGATGGTACCACTCTAGGGATAAATACAGCTTAGTTGTTTGTTTGTTTTTGAGAGTGTATGATGCACTCCAGTAGAATGTGTGAAGCTGAGAGTGCTGTTCTTCTATACAGTAGAATTGTGGCAGTGTGCTTGTGTGTTTGTTTCCCTCTGCTCTCAGAGTCTCACATCTTACAGTTGCTTAAAATGTACAGCTTTAAAATCGGTATCCCCAAAATATGAATCCCTGCATCTTTATAAAGCTTCATGCATGAATAGCCAGTTTTACACACACTGTTTATTATTATTTTAGAATTAATAGTCTATTTTTAAAAATAAATAAATAAATAATGCGGACATAAATGTTGCCAGCTGCTTGCTATCTTTTTAAGATAAACACCAGTCAGGGTATTTTTTTAAAAAGCCTTATTTATAAATAAGACTAATTGTTATTTCGGCTTTATCTGTTTGCTGTTTACTGTGTAAAAAAAAACTTACGTTATGGATATTTACTCATAAACGCGCTCGTGCCGGTGTGATTTTAGGCTCCTGTGAAATATATGACTGGCACATGGTGTTTTTTTTTTTCTCTCTCTCTGACGTCAAAGTCGTCCAATGGAATCCAGGCGGGGCGCTGTGTTCCGGAATGTCACCCAATCACAGCGCAGCTTCACCTCGCCCGTAAACACACACGCGCGCGCACGCACGCGCTCTGGAGGTACACAAGTGCACCTGCAGCAACTTAGTGACCATTGGCACGCCGGAAACCGGGTTTTTACTGTAGCACGTGCGCCCCTGTGTGCAGTCTGAGTTAGAGTCTCTCCAAGATTTCAACAAAGTCTGAACTGTAATCTCAGTGACATATAGTGAAATAAAAAGCATTTGATGTCGTATAATCTATAAATCTCAGTCCTATCAGTCACCTGTGAAGCACTGTGGACTAATCCGTATGAAATGTGCTGTACAAATAAAAGAAATGCACACATAAAGTTTGACTGAATCTATAACCTCTTCTGTTGGGATCTTTAAACGTTCTGTATGGAACCCTTCAGTAGAGAGAGTTCCGTGGAGAAACCTCCTCGACCCCCCTCCCCAAAAAAAAAAATCATCAAATATCCAAAGAGTCCTTGAGGGATTAGTACATCACATCTTACTGAGGTCCAATCAATAGTTACCGCAATCAAGTCTCACTTTTGATCTCTTACTGTACTACACAGAACACGCTGAAGCCGTGGAGCTCAGGAGCAGGTGCTAGGGGGCGCCCCCATAGACTCAAACCGGAAAAAGATCAGGGAGAAATCCGGGCCAAGACGCCACACACTCCGTCTGAAAGAGAAATTCTCTCACTGTATGTTTAATCTCACTGAATAAGATCTGTCTGAGCACTCATATTACTTCTCGACAGTTTATATACCTGGGAACCTTTCAAAATATTTTCAAGTACACAACTAGACCTTAATACTCTAAAATCTAATAAAAGATACAAACCTTTTTATTTTTTTTTTACCTTTTATAATCCCATCCCAGATGAAGCAAAAGTACAGGTTGGTACCTGAAAATGTGAACTACGTGATTAATAGTCAGTAGGATATGGTGGTGCAATAGTAGCAGTTGTTTCTAGTTTAGACAAAGTATCTTCTAATTATGAGGACATAAAAAGAAGTGCTGCAGTATTTCAAGACCTGTTGTCTGCACACACACACACGTGTGTGTGATTGATGTGTTACATTGATGTATCTTTTTGCTGGTCACTTCTTTAGAGGTGTCACCAGTTTATAATCTTGATTTTCATCATGTTGTCCAAAGTTGTTGCTGATATCCATGGATATTCATGGCCCGATCTCTTATTTTCACCTCCAGTCTGACTGGAGTATTTATTCAAGAGGACTGAGCTGTGTTTTGAATACAGTTGTCGGAGTTTTTAATCCAAATCCGATTGTGGTAACCTTATCCCATAACCCACAGTGCGCGGATCTAGTCTGTGCTACCAGTCTTGATATCCTGTCTCTTCTCTCACTCGTCCTTTCCTGCCTTTAAACACTGCACTTGGGAGCGTTATTGCATTTAAAGGCTCGTTTAACTTGATTGCATCTGTAAATAAATAAATAAAAGCATCGTAAGGACTAAAAGAGTGCCCCAGTGCACTAGTGTTCATATAATAACACGATGTAAAACCGAGCACGTGCTGTTGGCTCCCAGTAGCCGCTTTGGCCGCTGGTGTAAAGGAAGTGCTTTGGAGTGATCGCAGGCTGCTCGGTGTGAGCGGGTGTGAGGCTCGGTGCGGAGGGCGCTGTGCTGCGCTGCTGCTGCTGCTGAGGGACGGAGGAGCGCTGAGTTTCTCCTCTGGGCAAAAGTGAAGTGTGAGCTCGGCGCGGGACTGCAGCTCGCCTCCGCTCTCCGGGACTTCAGCTCACTTTGTGTTTATTTCCTCTCTTTCTCAGACTCACACTGCAGCCGCGACACAGGACCGGGTGCCGGCTTGCTTGCATTTATTTATTTATTTTCGCAACAGGCAATCTGTCCTGTATCGTTCTCCGAGGATCCATGACCCCCCCCCTTCCCCGCTGCCTGCGCCTCCGGCTCGGCTGGAGCCTGGACGACGCCGCGCGCCCGCCAGTGCCATGGTTGGGTTGAAGCCGAGCGTTGAGCAGCCCGGCTCTGCCAGACACAAAAGTGCCATTCTGAGTTTCTTTTTCAAAGCTTCCAGAGGACTTTTCAATATCGCCAGCTTTGTTTTTTCCTGAGCACAGGATGAAATGATCGCTTTCTTTCGGTGAATTTTTTTCCCTCCATAACCCGCTCTCTCTCTCTCTCTCTCTCCCTCTCTCTCTCTCTGTGTATCTGCGCGCGCGCGCGTGTCACAGTGTGTGTTTATTTTTCGCCTCTCCGCCACGGGACACTTTCATTTCAGCGCCACAGACACGCCGCGGCTTTTTTTTTTTTTTGCCCAAAGTTGTGTTGATGGTTCGGGTTGTAAAGCGGCGGCTTTTGACGGCGGACAGATTCCGGTAGAGGCTGGCGGAGAGTGCGCTGAGAAGCCGCGCGCGCGACTCGAGGCGGGGTTAAAGTTCATCACGGAGCGCTGAGGCAGCAGCGCCGCTCGCGCTTCACTACAGTCGGAAATGTGAAAGCAAGCAAGAAGCAGCCTTTATTTTTCCCCTCTCTCTCTCTCTCTCCCTCTCTCTCTCTGTCTTTTCTTTTTTCTTTTTCATACACGTACACACACAGGCGGACGCTGCGATCACAAGTGGACACATACACACACACACATCAACACGTACATTCATAAACACACCGATTCGTTACAGTCACACACACACACACATACACACACACACTTCCCAATTCGAGCACCAGATATGTATTCTCCGCTATGCCTAACACAGGTAAGTGACGTGTGTGTGTGTGTGTGTTTTCTTGTTGTTTTTGCTCTGTTTGTGTCTGTTTCCTGTGCCGGACAGCAGTGAGGGCTGAGCATGGCTTAGAGACTGGAGTAAGTTTCTGTGCAGCAGCAGCAGCAGCAGGATCCTGATCTGACAGACAGCGCGAACTCGCACATGGCGCCCACTTTACCTATAGGCGACTTGCACTCCCTCTCCTACAGTATGTTGTGCGTTTTAATGCGCGCTGCACTCCGGTGCAGAAGAGTGCGTTCGTCACGCTGTTGAGGAGCGCGAGCGTGCGAGCAGAGGGGGAGAAATAATCCAAGTTGAACGCGCGCGCGCTCTGTTCCGAACAAACTTTTCTTTTCTTTTTTTTTTTTGAGTCTGTAAAGTCTTCCCTGTAGTTTTATGACGAGCTCATCATAGCGACTGGACTTGTTAGCTGCTTTGTATGCCGACTCGACTGGAGTAAAAAATTTGAGCTGAACTCAGGACACACACTTTCTGACTCAGGCTGGCTCACCAGTTGAGGAGCAAAAATATCTCCACAGCTCCAGGGATGAGTTCATGCATAGTGGTACAAAAAAAAAAAAAACACCACATACAGTATGACCTGTACACTTTTTCTTTATAATATTATCACCTCTTCAGAACTGGAAATAAAACCCTACTGACTTTATTTCCTTTTAACTTTTACTGAAGACTCCTGGCCTTTTTCTTCTGGCCACAGTGACTGAAACCTTGCAGAGCCATTCCTGCACTGACTGTCAGGTGCTGTTTGACTTGACTGGAACTTCTTTACGTTTGTATATGTGAATCTGAATTTAGGAGCGAAGAACAACTGTGAAAGAGACCACATTTTGAGGTTTATTCCAGTATGAAGGAGGCTGATGATTTATTTAATTAATTTTTTTTTGTGCAGACAGGATAATCAAACTTAAACAAGATAGCTGGAAAGGTTTTGATTTACCTTTTATCATATTTATAAGCTACCGTGCATTAGGTATAGTGTTCTATAAGTAAATCATATTACTTTGAGAAAAATTAGACTCGCCATTTCTGTGAATTTAGAAATGGATCTCTAATAGCATGACTGCACGTTAAATAAGGCCCCCAACACCTGATATCATCAAATAGCTTTGATTATAATTTGTCTTTTTTTTTTTAAACTGCAGATTAATGACTTCGATAGTGTTGAAAGATTAATTTTCTCCCAGGCCTTGAATAATTATGTCTTGATTTTATTATTTCAGTATTGTTCACATGTTTTGGCAACAATAATATATCTATATTCTTCCTTGTCTTTTCATTGCAGCAACTATATTAAAAGATTAAAAATACACACATTTTCCGAGACTTAAACAAGCTGATAAAGCAAGGCATTTTTCCCCTTTAGTTGTGATGGGTTAATTAGTGATCTATAATGGCAAACAGCTTAGAGTCTTTCAGAATTGGTTTGAGGTTTTTGGGATAGCATTAAAATGATTGTGCAATAAGAACACGTTCCTGCATCGATTAAGTGTTCAGAGGAGATGTCCAGCGTTGGCTGTGCTGGTGCAGGCTGAAGATGTTGTGTTATGTGTCGGTTATTCTTTTTAGAGGTTTCAGTGTTGTTCTCTTAGCACCACAAATCCTTGATTGAATTTAGGGGGGGAGATAACATTATTATAATATTAATATATTGATGCATTATTATACTACAAACATAAATTTACATCCTTAGCCATCAGATAATTTTGAAACGAGACTGTAGCACACTACACACACACACACACACACACACACACACACACACACACGTCTATATGTCTGATGTCCAGCCCCAATGGTACTATTGTTCTATATGGAGGCCGTGCGATCGGACAGGAGAATCAGGTCAGTTCACTTCAGGAGTCTGGGAGAAAAATCTTTGACTTACTTGTGCCAGTTTACATTATTGCCTTGCTGTCTGTAGTGTGTGTGTGTGTGTGAGAGAGAGAGAGAGATAAAGAGAGAGAGTGAAGAACGGACACACTGTATTTGGGTTGTTTCTCACCCCTCTGTGAGAAGAGCGCCACTCGCCAATAGTTTCCCCTGAACCACGTATACTTCCATAGGGAGACATGCAACAAAAGGAGAAAGTGAGCTCTGTCGACTCCCTCATAATTAGGCCTCTGTGATGTCGAGTGAGAGGGGAGAGTAACTTCACAACAGGATTACTATTCTTGTTTTAAATGACAGTTTTTCTTGAGTTAGGGATGGGGGTGTTATTTAGAGACACCGCAGCCATCTCTGAGGTGCCCAGAGGTAGTTCACGTTAACTTTTTTAAGCTAGAATTTTAACTACAGGACCAGTTTCTGCAATTTGGACATCATACTTTATTTTATTATAATATCATATGGACTTAAATACATAATTATTGCGTACATATACATTTTTAAAGAAACATCTCGAATGAGCTAAAGACAAAATATTATGCACATGTATTATGCGTTCAGTAACAGTCGATGTTCTAGCATTGGGATTAACATTTAATAGAATTTGGGTTGAATTATTTTTAAGGGTCAGTGAAGATGGATTTATACTTGCGATTCAAAATGAACCAAAAACATGCCTCAGTGAGAGAAAATGCAGAGAGAAGTGGAATTATTTAAAATAATTAAAATTATTCATATTAATATTTTGTCATCTTAAACAGAACATGGGTGTTTCCGTTGTTCAAACACGTGCACACACATAAACACACACACAAGTCTATACAGTCAGACCCAAAATCTTGCATATCAGAGTTGAAATACACAAATGTCTCAATGAAAATAAATTAGTTAGATCAGTGATATTATCAGTTTATGCTTCATAGTAATGTGAGCATTATGGCAATAGGGTACTATCGTCTTTTGATTATGCGTTACTAAAAATATGTAATTTGACCAGCGTTATAATATTGAAGAACTCTCTTTTTGTTTTATGCTAAGCATCATATACATGAATGTTTATAGTAAATATGTAAGAGCAATGTAAAGTTTATGTAATAAAAAATATATTGCTAACATCTCGTCTGTTCAGATTATTAAAATGGGCGATATTCAAATTTGTGTAGTATTTGACTCGGTTCTGCGCACATGAAATCGAAGGCGCCCTTTGCTCACTTGCTGGCAAGCCGTTCATGCTCACTCTGTGGCTTGTGGGGCATGTAACACTGCTAAGCGTGTTTGTAGAAATGCTGTTTTACCGACTGGCAGGTTGCCAGTATTCTTTGTATTTTGCTTAATCTCTGTAGTTCTCTCTGTGTAAAATTTCCCTGTATTTAAGGTTAGGCTCATATTAGTTTTTTTTTTTGCCTAAATAATAGCTCTATGAAGCCATATTTTAGAGTTATAAAGCTTTGATTAACTGCTCATAGCATGTTCCTGATGTAATGGTTTTTGATTTGGAGACAGAAAAAAGGAAAATTGTACGTTCTCTCATTCAGTGGGTCAGGCGAGTCCTGGGCCTCAGCACCAGTGATTGTTGTGTTAAAAGACACCAAAAGATGCACTGCAGCCACCTTTCTTGTTCTGGTATTGAATACTGATATATCATTAGTACCAAGTAGACGTGAGGGATAATGAAAAGAGGAATAACTAAATTGAGGCATGTAGTAAAAAAAAAAAAGAAAGGTTGTTTTTTTTCTTGTACTTGTTGAAATATTGTTATATCAGTTTTTGATTTTATAATAATATCAAGGTTAACCAAAATCTGTTCACATCGCATACTTTCTCCATGCACATACTCTAAACTGGAAAAAACACCAGACTTCTCTCAGATAATGCAGGATCAGTGCTGTTTTGGAGCTGTGTGTGTATCTGTGTGTGTGTATATGTACTATATATGTATAAATATATGCTCAACTGTACAGGGAACAGATAAAAATAGCTGTTCTGATTTCCCTCTTTGGTTGTTTCTTTTTCTCGGCCCTGGCAAACACTTACAGACCCGCATTCTTGCCAGTGAGCCAAGATACGGCCTAGACGGGCCTTACACACACACACGCACGCACGCACGCACTCAAACCCTCAGCTCACAGACCCTCTCCTTATATTGAGGACTTCCCTGTGCTAATGAAACTCATGGAATTTAAACAAAAAATTATGAATTAATGGTGTTACACCACCCCATAATTATAGACATAATTACTTGTGTGTACACATTCTTCATGTGTACATGGTTATTAAATTGGTATATATGTTCGTACAATAGAGAGAAAATTGCATTCCATAAATGGAAACATTTGTGCAGTAACAAGTATATATTTGATGAGTTCTCCAGCAATTATCATTTTCATTCAACAGTATGTGTGAGATGATTTGTGATGCTTAGTTTTTGTGCACGTTCATTTTTTTTTCTTCCCTGCCCTGATTTTCTTCTCCGCTGCTTGTTTGCAGGATGAATTCCATCCTTTCATCGAAGCACTGCTGCCCCACGTGCGTGCATTCGCCTACACTTGGTTTAACCTGCAGGCCCGCAAGCGAAAGTACTTCAAGAAGCACGAGAAGCGCATGTCCAAGGAAGAGGAGCGCGCTGTGAAGGACGAGCTGCTGAGCGAGAAGCCTGAGGTCAAGCAGAAGTGGGCGTCCCGGCTGCTGGCCAAACTGCGTAAGGACATCCGGCCTGAGTTCCGCGAGGATTTTGTGCTCACCGTGACGGGGAAGAAGCCTCCGTGCTGCGTGCTGTCCAACCCCGACCAAAAAGGCAAGATGAGGAGGATCGACTGCCTGCGCCAGGCAGACAAAGTGTGGCGCTTGGACCTGGTAATGGTGATTTTATTCAAAGGTATTCCCCTCGAAAGTACTGATGGAGAGAGGCTGGTTAAATCACCGCAGTGCTCGAACCCAGGGTTGTGCGTGCAGCCGCATCACATAGGAGTTTCAGTTAAGGAGCTGGACCTGTACTTGGCCTACTTTGTACATGCAGGTAAGTCCCTTTTCATGCTGGGTTAGATGTTGTGATCAAAATAGATGAACAGTACTGTGTTATCCTGGTGTGTGTTATGAGTAGAGGTGCATTTTCACTGCCCCACAGGGTTAAGCAGTCTCAGGTGGTTTGTCAATCTTATTATGTCTCTGAAAGGTTTTCTGGTGTGTTATATTAACACCGAAATGCACTCTTCCTAAAAACACTCTCATATACAGATATAGTTCTTATCATCAGCAATGAAACAGTAATCTAGAGGAAACAAGATAACTGTCATGGCTCCTTCTCACACAGCACAGATTTTCTCAACCCTGCAGAATGTGGAGGTTCTGTCCGGTTTACCAGTGTACACATTTCTCGCTGAAGTTTTTCCAAAGTGGTTAGTTTAGCTCTGATTGATTATTCCTAATCCTATAAAACTGTTAATGATCATATTATAACTTGACCTAAAATCCCATGTTTTTACACCATGTATTTGATTGGAGAAACAATTTTGTAACAGCTCTTATCTCCAATCTCCTGTTTGCTGCAACACATGGATTAACTCCAACTAAGTTGACTCCTGTCATGGTTTATCCTGTACATGAAGCTCTGAAACAGAGAAGACCAGTGCAAATATCTGATGGAGAGACTGTTAATTGGCACGAGGCAGCAGGGGATCTGTCTTGCGCTGACAGCAACACAAACACAAGCTTTCACTTGGAAGGAAGATACTTCATTTCAACAGACAAACCTCACTTTCATTTCCTTCTGCTCGCAAATTGTTGTTCAAAAGCCAGAATGAGTTGGCAGCTAATGCCTATTTTATTTGTGGAAGGAAAGAAAGACCCCCCCACCCCCTTCCACAACTCCCCCCAATTCCCACCTCCACACTAATATTTCTGTTTTGATTGGGTATTGACAAAAGTGTGAAGATCTTTCCTTTAACTCTTGATTAATGCAGATGAATAAAACTGCACCCATATTATTATTATTATTATTATTATTATAGCGCTGTCGCCTCACAGCAAGAAGGTCCGGGTTCGAGCCCCATGGCCGGCGAGGGCCTTTCTGTGCGTAGTTTGCATGTTCTCCCCGTGTCCGTGTGGGTTTCCTCCGGGTGCTCCGGTTTCCTCCACAGTCCAAAGACATGCAG
>JAPEIY010000007.1:28827063-28841360 GCA_026122135.1 Cathorops aguadulce | reverse complement strand
TTGGACTGTGGGGGAAACCGGAGCACCCGGAGGAAACCCACGTGGACACGGGGAGAACATGCAAACTCCGCACAGAACGGCCCTTGCCGGCCCCGGGGCTCGAACCCGGACCTTCTTGTTGTGAGGCAACAGCGCTAACCACTACACCACCGTGCCACCACAATGCAAAATACACAAGCAAAATAATTCAGAATGAGGTACTGGATTGATTGGCTGAAATGGATTGGTCAGAAATCGTTGAAGAAATAAGATAGCGAATTCTTCAGCGTCATGGCCGATGAAACAAGAGATGTGTCAAAGCAAGAACAGATTTCTTTCATACTCCGTTATTATTACAATGGAGACATTAAGGAAAGTTTTCTTCATTTTGAATGTGCAGAGATGCTTGATGCAGCGGGGCTTACAGAAAAAAATTGTCCACTTATTGGAACGTCATGGGCTTGACTATAAAAACCACCTTATAGGCCAAGCATACGACGGCGCAGCCGTAATGAGTGGTAAACATTCAGGGGTGCAGGCGAGAATTAGAGAGCATGCAAAATATGACTTTTACATTCACTGCAGTGCCCACATGATGAGTGTGATTTAGATAAAGATGGTGATTGTACATTCAAGTCTCATGATTTATTGAGCACAATTTATTTTATGTTTAGGTTATTGAGACAGAATGTTTCTCATTGTATTTATGCTCAATGTATTTTGTTTTGGTTTTAAATAAACTAAACAAAACATTTTGAACACTTAAATATTGCCATGTTTTGTCCTTATATGTGCCCCCCTGAAAAAACACTGGCCCCACCTCGGCCCCCCTAGTAATTTTGGTCTAGAACTGCCACTGTCGAGAACGTCCTCAGCCGACACAAGAGGCTGGTGGATTGTCATAGAGGTGACCTACCTACCTCCCTGGGGACCGAGTGTGGCTGTTGACCCAGGGCTTCAGGTTTCCTGAGGGAGGTAGAAAATTATTACCCAAATGTATTGGTCTGTTTAAAATTCTCCAGCGAATTAATGAGGTTACTTACAAATTAGATCCGCCTGTGCATTACTATGTTTCTAACTCATTTCATGTATCTCTTTTAACCTGTTGTCTCAGGTCCGTTAGACAAGGCCACACCCAATGTCACGCCCCCAGCTTCGGTGTACATAGAAGGTACCTTGGTCTATCCTGACTGCTGGTTGCTGGACTCCAGAAAGAGAGGAGGGACTCTGCAGTACCTTGTGGACTGTGAGGGATATGGGCCCAAGGATAGTAGCTGGGCTCCTGCATGAGATCTCCTCCACCAACCCTGAATCCAGGATTTCCATCAACTCATCCAGAGAAGCCTACGCCTTGGCCTAGGGGCCATCCCAGGTGCCATGGGTCCAGCCTTCCCAGCAGTGGTTCCAGAGGTCATCTGCAGTGATGACTCTCTGTCCAGCACTGCGGCAGTTCTGATGGCTCGCTCAAGAGTGTTCCTGGCAGCATGGGTGTCAGTCATCCTTGGCCTCCTTGGACTCCTTCCGGAGGGGAGGGGGGGGGGTACTGTCATGCTCCTGGGTTCACCTAACACTCAGGACTCCACTTCCCACAATCCCCCTCACACACCAGTCACTATCACATGCACTCTGTCAGCCAACCTGGAGTCACTTCCTAGGAGTGGCTCCCCCGAGTTCTAATCACAATCACCTGTACCTTGTTGTTTGTATTTATACCCCTTTGTTCTGTTCCTTGCACAGTATTCCCTCCACATTTTGTGAGTCTACTGGGTGTTACTATTCTGATTGTATTCCTGTGTATGACCCTTCTTGCCTTCTGTTTTTTTTTTCCAGTTTTGCCTAGCTCTTGTGTTTGCTCGTTTCTCTTGCTTCCCAGTTTCTCAATCCTCTCCTGTTTTCCGATTTACAATTTGCCTAGCCCTTGTGTTTAGATTGCCTGTGTTTTTCTGATTCCCGGTTCTAGGACTATTACCCGTTTCCTGAACACAATTTGTCTCCCTCTCATTACTGTTTTGGATTTCTCAGTATTGACCTGGCCTGGCTTTTGTACATTTTCTTTTCTCACGGTGTTCATTAAAACCTTGAGTTCATTCATAATCCGCGAGTGTCTGGTTTGTCACAGCCGTGTTACAATTTACTGACTTTGGTGCAAATATAATTCATGATTTTTCCAAGAAAGCGTACTATCAATAAGCCCAAAAATGTGATTCCTTTTTTCTAATGCTATAAATCGCTGAAAGAATCAGGGATTTTTATACTAATATCTGAATTTCTTTGAGGGTGAAAGTTTTTTTTTTGACATTTAAAGTTAACTTATTTGCCATGATCCAATCAAATAAATTAATTCCTTATTAACCATAAGAGTTAAGAGTTATGCTAAGAGCTAAGAGTTTCAAATCTTTACAAGCACAGAGTAAATTTATATCAGCAAATAAGAAAAACTTAAATACTTTTTCATTGATATGCAATAAAAATAGTAGGCATCTGAGAGTGGAGGCCTGAGGAATCCCACATGGGCAGTGTTCAGTGTTGCTTATAGAAGAACTTATTGTAATAGTCTGCTTTCTTTCCAAAAGGTAAGAATTAAACCAATTATTTACTATGCCTCTAATACCATAACGACTGAGCTTGTTTAAAGACAATCATATGATTGCCTGTATCAAATGGTGTGTGTGTTTCTGTTTGCTCCCCCCCCATAAAAATGGCACAGGAAAAAAGTTTATTGATATTGGTTTGAATTGTACTTAGCATATCTTGAATGAAGCAAATGATTCAAAAACAATGAATAAATGAGTAGTTAAAGAGACTACAACGGGAGGATCTAAGCCTGAAAACTCCAAAGAAATTTGCAAATACCTGCATTTGTAGATATTTTATTTCAGGTAAGAACTTCTATTTAAGAAAATAGAAAGTTGTGAGTATGGAAGAGTTTGCTTAAGCATCATTTTTATGTTTGCATTCAAGTTAGCGTCTTCATGAAAGTGTCTTGATTTTCTTACATGTGAACAAGCTTCCTTATTTGACATGGAAAACCCAGATTGGGCACCAAACAAACAACTCAGACATAAGTCAGTAAAAAACCCAACAAGGAGCAACATGCACAATACATCCTGAAAGAACAGAAAAGATTAAGAGCAGAGAGCACTGAAGCTTTGCTTCTGTTACCAAAGGAACACAGTCCTGTGCAAAATGTCACCATGGAGCCAGAGTAGTAATGAACCTACAGTTTGAAAGTGTTCGAGACAAACGGACTTAATTTTAGAACAGCTGCATGCATGTGAAATGGAAATAAATTGACTAACGCAGGAAAAACTATTTTGGATAAAATTGTTACTGTCAGTTGCACACTTAGCCTGTGTGGCTCAGTTGTGCCTTTTGAATAGAGAATAAATGAAGAGGGGATTGAACATTAACCATTTATTGAAATTATTACTGCAAGGGTGATTTATAATTACTATAAGACTATAGCTTCTGTTTTTTTAAGATTTTATTTTATCTAATTATATATATAATATACAATAATTATAAATTCTAACAGAATCAGCACATTCCAGTTGTAGAACTGGAAAGTGCTGATTCTGTTAGAATTTATAATTATTGTACCATCCACTATTAGGTAAAATAAAATCTTACAATATTGTTTGAAAGTCTAGAGCAAGATATTTGATTTTACAAATACTTCAGATATTAACAATAAGTATCACTGTATAAATGATAGTGCAAATAGCTCTGTAACTAGATGTCCTTGAGCTTGTTGAGACATGGAGGGGTGAGAATACCAACTCAACAATTCAGGTAGTAGTCCTTTGAGGGTAAAGGTTTTGGCTTTCGCAACATTCTGTTCCCAAAAGCTGATGTTGGGGAAAATTGTTTCCACAAGGAAGGGTTTTCTTGCTTTTGTAGTTTTTTTTTTTAACTGCTCTTCCATGTAGAGACTCTTCGAAAAAAGAAGGCACATTCCCACATCTATGTAGCTAATGTGAGGTCAAAAATCTACATCACTCCATTCGTGTCAAGGAATTTTGTACAGATCATAACCACTACTAAACTAATTTCCATGTATATCTATCTTTTGCTTCTTTCTGACTAAGATTATCCAAGTAATCTGGTAGTAGAGCTTTTTTAGCTGTAGTTTTGTTCGGACAATAGACATTGGACATCTTCAATATCGCTTGTCTTCAGTATGTGAACAAAGTTTGCCTGTGCCCCAGGACAAGAGTAACAACAGTTGCTAAAATAAATGTGATATTAGTACAAGGAGTCTATATTAATAGTTACCACAGTTATGTCCAGATATACACAAATGCATCACAGAGTTTGATCAATAAAGTCGGAATAGCATATTATTCCTGAATTCCATATCAAATTAGACAAAAGTGTGAATGATGAAATATCAGTTTTCACAGGAGAAATGTTCACAATACTATTAGCAATAAAGTGGACAGAGGACACAAGTCCACTGAAAGTAATAATCTGTTCAGATTCAAGTTCAGTATTATAAAGCTTGCAGGTCAGCCATTTAGACAGCAGACCAGATATCACGATAGAGATACAGCAAACACTATACAGAATTTAGATGATTTGGTTGACAGTAGTATTCTTATGGGTACCATCAAATGTAGAGATTGCACAGAATGAAATGGCCCACAAGGATGCTATGGAAGCCACAAAGAAAAACAGTACTGATTTTGCAGTAAATGTAAGCAAAACAGAAATCAAGAGTATTCTCAAACAAAGAATGAGGGAGAGAGGAAGGGGAAATGGTTTTATAAAATTCAAAGGAAAGTGGAAGAAAATAGATACAACAAAGAATAGGAGAGAGGAGATAATACTCTCAATACTCAGATTTGGACATACAGGACTCAACAATACACTATACAAAATGGGTAAACATAATACTGGCAACTGTGAGTACTGTGGACAAGAAGAAACTGTTGAGCATGATCTATTACACCATCAAAAATATGAGTCCAAAAGTAGGCAGTTAACCATAAATCTTAGGAAAAAGTAAGTACATCTTAATATAATAGATATTCTGAAAAGAAATGTGAGAGAGGAATGCTTCCATATTCTACTGAAGTTCTTAAGAAAAACGAATTTGATTGAGAGAAGAGTTGGAAGGTTTTTTTTGTGTGTTTTTTTTTTTTTTGTATTGTCTAAATTGTATATCTGGATCCACACTCCTTGCCAGTTGCTGGTGGTAGTGCACTAATACATTGATTGCCAACCACTAATAAAACTCAAAAAAGAAGAAGCAGCTAACCATTGTGACATATTTACAGATTTATGCAGATGGATCTAAGGACCCAGATCCATCAGACAGGAGCATCTGTGGAGTTTTTTTTTTTTGTGGAGGCTGAATGATGAAGTGGCTGTATACACTACTGAAATAGTAACCATTATCAAGGCATTGCAATGGGTAGAGGAGATAAGGCTATAGAGGGGGTGATCTGCTCAGACTCTGCAGCTGTTCTAAAAAAAAAAAGTATAGTCATTCAAGTCCTGGAGAATGGACTTGTTGATTGAAGTGTTTATTTGTATGTAGATTAGAACAAATAGGGATTATAATGGGTTCCAGCACATGTTGGGGTGTGGGGGAATGAGAAAGTGGATCATTTGGAAAAAAAAAAAAAGCTATGCGATTGAAGTGTTTGTTAAACTGGGGAGAGGGGAAATGAAGGTGCCAATTTGGAGGGCTATGGTGAATCAGTGGCCAGTCTTGTGGGACAGAGAGGATAAAGGAAGTTGGGGGAGAGAATGTAGGAGGGATGAGGTGGTGATGGCAAGGTTGAGAGTGGGTCATACACTCCTCAATAGCACACAATTCAGGGTCAGGAGAAGGGAATCAGTGGAATGTATGTGGTGTTCTTTAGAAGAAATAGTTCAGCATGTCCTGTTTCAATGCCCCAGATATAGTGCAGAGAGCGATAAGTGGAGGGCAGAGCTGCAGGAGCAGGGTTGCTCTGGGTTTAATCTGGCTACAGTATTGGGATTTGAAGTTAGAATCTGAAGTTGTTGACTTTTGTAAGGGCTACAGGGTTATATTCTAGAATTTGAATAAAATAGGTTTGTTTGTTTTTTTAGAAAAGAAAGCACAGCTTTATTCATCACACACTTGTGAAATTCCTCTCTGCATTTAACCTATCTCAAGCAGCAAACACATACTCAGAGCAGTAGGCAGCCATGCTAACAGCGCCAGGGGAGCAGTTGGGAGTTAAGGGCACCTCAGCCCAAGGTCATCCCATATTAACCTAACTGCATGTCTTTGGACCGTGGGAGAAACCGCAGCACCCAGAGGAAACCCACACAGACACAGGGAGAACATGCAAACTCCACACAGAAAGGCCCCCGCCGGCCACTGGGCTTGAACCCAGAACCTTTTTGCTGCGAGACAACTACGCTAACCACTTACACCACCGTGCCGCCTATTTATTTTTTTTATTAATTTGATTTTTTGTCTTGTGTGTGTCTGTCTGAGCACACGTGTGCATTCCAGTAAGTGGTGGTATGAGCTTCACAGGCATAACCCGCCAGTAAAAACTTGAAGAAGACAACCATTGTGAAGTAAACATTCAGTGCTTCCTTGTCTGGGTGTACCAAGCCATATACGTAGTTTGTGCTGAGTACCTGGTTATTTATCTAGTTTGTACTTTGGGTTTTGATTTCTGTCTGTGCCTCTGATGTCATTTGTGCCTCGCCTGACCATTGCCTGTTTGTTGACTCTGCTTTTGCTTTACAATTTGAATTTGTCTACCAACTTTGCCTTTAATAAAACTCTCTGCCACTTTTACATCCATCTGTCGCCTGCATTCCTGACAGTAAGTTTTTGTTCAAATGTAACTTAATTTATAATTTAGTTTAACCTTTCAAAATTGTATTTCTGCATTAATGACATACAAGCAACATTTGTTAAAAATGTAGTTTGACTTGATAGCCAGTGTTAGCATGTTTGTATTCCAATTATTTTTATTGGTTTTCACACAACTGCATCCATACATCATATGTGTTATGAAGAAATAATACAAATGAAATGCAGTAACAAGATAAAATGCATACAAAGAATACCAACATAACTGAAAATGCTTCAAAAACAAACGGGGGAAGAAAAAAATAAATAAAATAAATACTACTGCTAATAATAAACAAATAAGGAGGGAAGAGTTGGGAACGGGGGAGGGGGTGGGGGTTGAAAAGAAGGCTTCAAGTCAAAAGACTAGCAGGAGGAAGGTTATTGAAATATTCTATGAAGGGCTGCCAAACCTTAGAATACCTCTTGGAAGTGCCTGTAATGCGGAATCTCAGTTCCTCTAATTTAAGGTGGGCCATAACGTCTTTTACCCACTGGCTGTGTGAGGGCGGAAGCCTATCCTTCCATTTAAGAAGGATGAGTCGACGGGCTAAGAGGAAAGCAAAGGATAAAGCCTGGGACTGACTGTTAGGTAGGGGCAGCTCTTCTGGTAACACACCAAAGATTGCAGTCAGCGGGTCAGGTACAATTTCATGGCCACACATCTGAGACACTGTGTCGAATACTGAAGACCAAAAGGGGGTCAGCGATTGGCATGAAAAAAACATATGGGATAATGTAGCAGGTGCGCTAAAACATCTTTGACAGGTAGGGTCTGTATCAGGATAGATTCTAGCAAGTTTGCTTCTACAAAGATGCAGACGGTGTAAGACTCTAAATTGAAGGAGACCATGTCTAATGCACAAAGACGATTTATGAACCTTCTCAATCGCTGCCTCCCAAATTTCATCAGTAATAGGAAGCTGTAATTCATATTCCCAAGCACACTTAACATGACTGAGAGATGGGCTAGAAATAGCTTGGATCATATTGTAAAGCTTGGAGACACACCCTGGGAGAAAGGGATCAAGTCTTAAGAAACTGTGTACGATGTCATTAGTTGGGGCTGATGGAAAGGATGGGAAATATTTTTTTGTGTAGTCTCGAACTTGCAAGTATCTAAAAAAATGTGACCTTGGAATGTCAAATTCT
The DNA here is from genome assembly GCA_026122135.1 of Cathorops aguadulce. Classification (NCBI taxonomy): domain Eukaryota; kingdom Metazoa; phylum Chordata; class Actinopteri; order Siluriformes; family Ariidae; genus Cathorops; species Cathorops aguadulce. Next base: position 28,833,385 of record JAPEIY010000007.1, on the reverse strand, counting down.
TTAACCAGAAAGTCAAAAGACACAAAAACTGAATCATGATATAGGTCAACAATACTTTTCAAGCCTTTCTGGAACCACATAAGGAAGGCGGAGTCCAGGAGGGCAGGTTTAAAAACAGGGTTCCGGATTATAGGGATCCATGAGATTGTGTGCTTGTATCCAAAGTGAGTTCTGAACTGGGCCCATATACGCAGCGAATTGCTTACACAAGGATTGTCTGTGTGGTTTTTCCTACTGAGTGGTTGTGGAGAGCAAAGAAGCGAGGCAGGATCGGCCGGCCCACAGGCCTGTCGCTCCATACGACACCAATCAGGCCCAGCACCATCTCTAAATGATGACATCCAGAAAATCATTTTATGAATATTAGCAGCCCAGTAGTAATGCAAGAAGTTTGGTAATGCAAGACCCCCCTCTGCCTTAGATCTTTCTAAGAATGACTTGCGGATGCGTGGAATTTTCTTGTTCCAAATAAAAGCAGATATATGTTTGTCCAGTTCTTTAAAAAAAGACTTAGGTATGAATGTAGGGACTGTATAAAAGTAATATAACAGTCTGGGCAAAATGACCATTTTAACTGAATTAATTCTGCCAGCCAATGACAAGGGGAGAGACTCCCAACGTTTGAGATCTTCCTTCGCCTTTTCAAGGGCTGGTGTCAGGTTCTTTTTAAATAAACTTGCATGTTCTTTTGTCACACACACACCAAGATATGTAAAAGAGTCAGTCACTACCTTGAAAGGTAGCTGAGTATAGGAGAGACTGGATGCGCTCCTGCCGATTGGAAAAAGTGTACTCTTAGTTAAGTTAATTTTATAACCAGACACCTTGCCAAATGAGTGAATAATATCAAGAGCAATAGGGACCGACGTGAGAGGATCCGAGCAGTACAAAAGCAGATCATCTGCGTACAGTGAAAGTTTATGCATAACACCCCCACGTACAATGCCAACAAAGTCCCCACACTCCCGCAAAGCAACCGCTAGTGGTTCAATTGCTATATCAAACAGTAGAGGGGATAAAGGGCATCCCTGTCTTGTACCTCTCTGTAGAGGGAAATATTTAGATATAATACCGTTGGTGCAGACTGCCGCTTGTGGAGCTGAGTACAAGACCTTTATCCACGAGACAAAGCTTGAACTGAAGCCAAATTGCTGAAGGGCAGTAAATAGATAATCAAACTCAATACGATCAAAAGCTTTATGGGCGTCAAGGGAAACAACAACCTCTGGGTTAGGGCCTGTGTTAGAGTAGATGATATTGTAAAGTCTGCGAAGATTCCCAAAGGACTGCCTACCCCGCATGAAACCTGTTTGGTCATGATGTATAATTTTGTGTAAGACCTTTTCTAGACGTAAAGCCAGGACTTTAGCCAAGATTTTGTTGTCACAGCAAACCAGGCTGACTGGCCTATATGAGTCACATAGTGTGGGGTCCTTACCCTTTTTTAAGAGGACTGAAATTACTGCTTGGGACATAGTGAGGGGTAGTGAACCTAACTGCAGGGCCTCTGTATAAACTTTGCAGAGCACTGGTATGAGCTGGGCAGAATTTTTTTTTTATAAAATTCAATTGGGAAGCCGTCAGGCCCAGGGGCCTTGCCACTCTTCATCAATGTAATTGCCTGTCTGATTTCTATTTCAGATATGTCACCATCCAGAGATGCAACGTCCACTGAACTAAGTGTCGGGAGGTGGATGGACTGAAAGAAGTCCATGGTACATGTGTCCTCAGATATGTCTGAAGAATATAAACGCTCATAAAATGTCCTAAACTGGTCATTAATAGCTACTTGATCAGAAGTGGGGCTTCCAGCAGGGGTGATTTCTGCTATCAGGCCATCTGCCGTGGACCGTCTCAACTGATGACATAACAGCTTACTAGCCCGCTCTCCATGTTCGTAATGAGTCAGTCGAGATCGTAGATAAAGGCCCTGAATGTGTGCAGAAGCTAACGAGTCAAACTCCGTCTGTAGTGCTATGCGTTCCTTATAAAGGACAGCAGATGGTGCAACTGCATGCCTCTGGTCAATGTCCTTAATAGAATCTATAAGTTCGGTCATACGTTTCATCTTTTCCCTCTTAACGGCCGCAGAATATGAAATAATTTGGCCACGGATGAAGGCTTTCAAAGCCTCCCACACGGTCCCCATGCTCGTCCCAGACCCCATGTTAATTTGAAGAAAAACATCAATGTTTGTAGTGACAAAGTGCACAAAATCCTCATCTGATAAAAGGGTTGGATTAAATCGCCATGTTCGGTGTGGGGGTAAATGGTCAGGAAAACAAAGTTGCATTACCACTGGGCTGTGATCAGAAATGACTATGCTCTCATAGTCAATTGAGTTAACAATAGACAGTAGATTTTTGTCCAGTAAAAAAAAATCTATTCTAGAGTATGACTGGTGAGCAGAGGAAAAGAAAGAGAAAGTTTTAGCTGTTGGGTTTTTAAATCGCCACGGATCTACTATCCCATAGTTTTCAATGAAAGAATTAATAGTTCTAGCAGAATTAGAAAGTGTTCTATTTGTGACCGCAGAGCGATCCAGGGAGCTATGAAGAACACAGTTCCAATCTCCAGATAGTATTAGCCTATGAGAATTAAGGTCTGGCAGGTGTGAAAAGAATTTTCTAAAAAAATGAGGGTCGTCCCAGTTAGGTGCATAGACACAAGCTAGCACCACCGGGGTATTATACAGATAGCCCTGCACAATTACATAGCGCCCATTCTTATCCATTACGATGTGAGACTGGACAAACTGTACCTGTCTGCGTATCAATATCGCAGCCCCTCTGCATTTAGCCTGAAAAGTGGAATGAAAAATTTGAGAAAAACCATCCCTATTAAGTCTGATGTGATCTTTCTGACAAAGGTGTGTCTCCTGTAGATACACAATATCAGCTTTTAGTTTCTTTAAATGAGCAAAAACTTTACTACGCTTTACTGGGTGGTTGAGCCCCTTAACATTCCAGCTGACAAAGGTGGTAGTAGCCCTAGACCCACTCAGCATCATGGAAGATGATACAGCACCCTAAATGAAGCCTTCTGGGGGCGAGGGGAATGGTGGGTGGGAAAAGGGTAGAAGGTAAAAATAAAAAAATAGAAACAAAATAAAATAACAACTAACACAATATGAAATAAGAATACAAAAACTTATAAACATTAACAAACATGTTAATATAACCCAATGCAACCATATGCACATGCCCAAAACAGAGGGGAAACCCCAAATACGCTGGTCCTCCCCCCATGGAGAGACTGCATTCAACTCCCCTAAACACTCGTAACTCACTATAGCTTACCTAGCGAGCCTGAGCCCTGCCAGAATCTTGTAAACAACATCCCAATGCATCCTGAAAAATTAGCCTGTACTGTTTAACCATCCACGAATATCCGCAACCCAACTTTACGTAGACAAAAATTCAATCGACAGACATAAGCTGTACACAATAATCAAAAACGTTAACAGTCTGTAAAAGTTTGCAGCGTCAACCTGATAGAGCTAAACTAAACCCAAACAGAGTGAGAGCGTGACACAACATTAATTTCTGTGTGAGATCAGATTGTTACTGTCAGAAATAATAATAATGTAAAAAATAATGTAAAAATATCCTGGTCTCCTGGCTGCTTAAAGTCCAATTACATATCTTCCGACTGCCTCACAGCAACAAGGTTACCTAGCCAATCTGAAAGGATACCTCAGCTCTGCTGCGTTGCCTCCTGGAGATTCAGAGCAAAGTCTTTCGCCTTAATCGGATCGGTAAAACTATGACGCTGGCCATCGGTCTTGGTTGTGACTAACAGCACCGCCGGGTATCTCAGTCTGTACTCAACGGTTTTGCAGTCCATGAGAATCTTCTTGGCCTCCCTGAAAGCAGCGCGTTGCTTTACCACATTCTGTGTATAGTCCGGATAGATCCTGATTCGGTCTCCGTCAGATGAGATCATCTCCTTAGCTTTAGCTGCTTTACGTAGGATTTCCTCCTTCTCCTGGTAGTAATGAAACTTAACAACGAAGGCACGTGGTAGCTCCTTATCTCCAGGCCGGGCGCGCAAAGTACGGTGTGATCTATCCAACGTTGGAGAATGGTCCAGCCCTAGCACATCCTTTAGCAGTCCTGCCATAAATGTTACAGGAGTCTGGCCAACCTCCCGTCCCTCTTTAATCCCAATGATGCGGAGGTTGCACCTTCTTGACCTTGCTTCAAGATCCTCATTCTTTTCGGATACTGCTTTAATGTCTCTTTGCATTCGCTGAACGTCTTCTTCCAATTTAGCGATGACATCAGAGTAGCTATTGCATGCCGACTGTAAACCTGCCACAACCTCCTCCAGCGCCCCCGCACGATTGCTAACATGCTCAATGCTACTTTTCAGCTCTTCACTTAGTTGAGTGATTTGCTGCTTCAACTCTCGAGCCTGCGACTCAGCTTTCTCGTCAATTCTTTTCAGTAGGTCGTCCTTAAGGCACTGTATTGCTTCTAGGATGGTGTCGCCACAGCCAGCACATTGGTCCTGTGGTTTGTTAGCCTTAGCACCAAGTCTGCTAGTTGCAGCGCGTGTTTGCTGAGAAGCCATAGTCTGATTAAAGATAGAGGTAGCGGGCATAAAATGCCGTCAGGGTCGCGAAAATTCTGTAGTGGACGTAGTTATAAACACAAAATCTACACTGCAGACGTTAACTGCATTCAAAATCTGGCTAATATAAAGATAAATGTACAATTCCAGCAGGAGCTCAGAAAAGTGCGACCTCACCCAGCACCGCTCATCCCGGAAGTCTCGCGCTGCTGGCATTACTACCTTAATTCTGTCTTGGCTCTGCAAATTTTCTTGGGCAGTCCGATTCAAGAGTTCAGATGAAAAGCAAGAAGTGTGTGAAGGATGCTGACTACTTTCCTGTCTCTGAATCTTGTTTTAGGCCAGTTGGAAACTAGCAGTAGGAGAAAATGTAAAAACACAGACTAGTACGGCTTTGTGCCAGCTTTATTTGGTTCAGTGTAAACAGCCGAAGTTGGAATATGGAGTGATCCTTTAAGCCAATATTGTGGAATATCTATGTCGAAAGGGCTTTTCTGTGAACTTGCTGTCGTAAAGTGTGATTCCCAGTCGTTTAGTGTGTGCTTCACAAATTTTCACTCACCGTTTACAAAAAAGTGCAATTCCCAGTCTTTTCACAACCTGTCAGAAATCTCATAAGTGTGTATTGAAGGTTTAAACTTCAGTTGCTGTGACTTCTCTTCCACCCCTTCTCTTCAGTCTCACACTCTCTGTACAAACCTGTTTGCAGTCTGAGAAAAGATGGTAGATGAGAACAGCAGTGGTTTTGTTCTACAGTATGCAAGTAGTTTTACATCGGATTCAAGACAGACACATGCCATCGTCTACCCTGTGCGAATGAGTGAGGTGTGGAACTGCATATGCCAAATTCATACAAGCAATTTCAGTCCTGATTTCAGTTTTGACCTTGTGGTTATTTCATTTACTTTAATTATCATACTTAGATTTTACTGGTTAAATTCAGAACTGCATTTTTTAGCACTAACTAGGTTTTACTTTGGAACGTATACTTTCATTCACAACAGAAGAATATTTAAGTGGAAGTTAAATTTTTTGTAAACCGTCTCTGACAGTTTCCTTTGTCCATCAAAAATGTTATCTCTGGAAAACACTCACCATATGATGAGGTTGTAAATGATTAAAAAAAAAGAAAAGAAAATTAGTCTCTTTTGAAGCAGAATAATCTGTTGTTGCAAAGTAAAAAACAGGACTTGAAACAGATGAGAGTCACAATTGCAGCAGAGCTTCACATGTGGTTGAAATGTGTGTCGGTCAAAGTGTCCTCTCTGGAAAACCACAAGGATTGTCAGCACTTCAGTTGTTATTACACTTACCACCATGTACAAACATTGCTGCGTAGTACTCGAAAATCTGTTCTTAAAATCGCACACATTTCAATAGTTTTTAATTTTGTATACCTTACTCATGTGGACTATAAGAAAGTGGGTCAATTTTAGAAAAGCATTCTATGCTGTCTTCTCACCCCAAGTAACATGCTCAGTATATGACCTGTAGCTCTGAAATTCTGCACAGTCAATCTCCATCTCAAAAGATAACTTTTAGCAGCAGAGAAACACAAAAATCTGAGGTTTTATTTTTGGATTATTGTGGATGTTGAAAAGTCTGCCCTGATTGTGAAACAGCCCTTAAGAAGGCTGTTTTTTGCTTCACATTGGTTTAAAATTTTGAAGATCTCATCTCATTATCTTTAGCCGCTTTATCCTGTTCTACAGGGTCGCAGGCAAGCTGGAGCCTATCCCAGCTGACT
>JAPEIY010000007.1:28045803-28057481 GCA_026122135.1 Cathorops aguadulce | reverse complement strand
TCTACATGGTTTAATTCTTGAGCTATGGGCTTGTGAACTTTGACAAAAAAAAAAGTCTGAACAAAATTGAACCCCCCCCCCCGTAAAACTGGCTGTAACACGGAAAGTATACATCTTGCATTCAAATAAATTTAGTGTTTCTCCTAGGTAGCATGGGTACATCTGGTGATTTTTTTTTTTTCATAATTTTTTGAGACCTAAGTGCGCAGGCCCCGGTTGAATTGACGTGGAATGACCCATTTGTGACGTATCTGACAAAATAGCCAATGAAAACAATCCGTGCAGAAGGTGGACGTGTCGTGTTAGAGACATGGTAATACAAGTATGAAATCGTCAAGTGTTGGGGACATAGTAATATAAGCATGAAACCGTCAAAATGTACATTCACGGGTGGGCCAATGTTTGTGGCATGGCGGACTCGCTACTTTTTATAATTTATGGCCCGACGAAAAAGTTGATAGCATCAGGCTACTGGGCACGCGGTAATTTCGCACACTGCAGGCATCCAGGCCCCAGTTGACCAACCAGCAGGTTCGAACCCAGAACCTTCTTGGGTCATGGGTGAGCTAGACCCAATCCCAGTTGACATTGGGTAAGATGTGGGGCACACCCTGGACAGGTCACCAATGTATGGGATGGACAGTCAGCCAGGCAGCCTCTCTCACACTCGCGGGCAATTTTAGAGTAGCCAGTTCACTTAATGGAGGAAACCCACACAGGCATCCAGGCCCCAGTTGACCAGCAGATTCGAACCCAGCACCTTCTTGTAACCATGCTAGCCACTGCACTGTCACAAATGTATTAATTTAATAATGAAAGGTGGTTGTGTTGGCTTACGCCACTGTAGGGTGCCTGGGCTCTACTTTACAGACTCATGGCTGGCTTTCTGGTGTGGTTTTGGAATGAGAGGTTTTGGCTTCCTCATAATGTGACTGCACTGACCCCTTTTCTTCTTCGCCTGTCCAACGTGTTTTGGGTTGGGTCCCTTTCCTAGAAACAGGAAGAACATGCAAACTCCACACAGAAAGGCCCTCGTCGGCTATGAGGTTTGAACTCGGAATATTCTTGCCATGAGGCAACAGTGCTAACCACTGCACCACCATGCCACCCTAGTACTGCCCCAGTGGCAAGGAAAAGTATGTCCAAGAGTCTTTGTCTCGGAGTGGATTGATGGCTTAATTTAGCTGGTCTTGGTTAAATATTTACTACTTTGTTTTTTGACCGACCTTCAGCTGTTTTTTTTTTTTTTGTCAATGCTGTTTCTTTGTTTGTCGTCATCCCTCTCAATATATTTCTGAGAAGGGGCAAGTAAGAAAGAGTAGTAGGCAGAGGTTAAGTATAAGCTGAGCGGAGGCTGTGTTAGCCGCCGCCGCCACGATGTATAAAAAAAGAGGGGGGTCCAGGGGTCCTCCCCCAGAAATTTTTGAAAATGTAGATGTTAAATGGTGAATTCTGAGTGATCCTGAATGCAGAATTTGGATACAAAAATTATATTCATGATCTGAAGACCATTTCATGTGTTAATATGTACAAATATAAATTTTAAAAATAAAAAAGACTGACAAGAATACAATTTAAATCAGTTATTCATTAGAACTTACAAAAAGTGACAAATACTGCACATCATTTGTATTTCAAGCTATTATAAACAAGTCAATTGTATTGAAATGTTCTAACAGAGAACTTTTAGTAAATACAGTATCATATTCACAGTCACACAGCTTATAGCATTCATATGTATCCTGTGTAATGTGACGAATAAAATTTGCGCTGTTTATAGCCCCAGGCACCCGAATTTGTGGGCTTGATCAAGTACTTAGGCCGATTTCATACAGTAATAAATCCAAATGTCATATCCCTTTACTTCTTGTACAAGCTCTGGTCTCAGTGTGTTTAACAATTTCGTGCCATTTTGACTAATATATCAGCCTTAGTATTTGTGGTCACCGGAAAATTAAAAACTTTTAAAACTAACAAGGATTCATTTCTAAATATTTTCTAACACGATAAAAGACATCTTTATACATATATGAAGCGCTGCATGTTAACCTAGATCTGTTATCGCTCCAATGTTTCTCCCAGAAGCTGGAGAAAATAAAGAAATAGTCACTTTCCAAGCATGGTTTGTTACATGTTTACAGCAAACACTGGACCAGTCACAGTCTTATTACCTTGTGTTTTCGACCTTTTTGCAGAGAAAAACTCGCTGATGTTTGCCTGGCACTTCCCCGACATTTTTCATAAGCCTAACGTAGTGTTGAACAGCCCCAGGTGAACACTACAGTTACACATGGCGCACGTGCACGCATACCGCAATATACCTGCCAAGTCTAGGCTGTCCGCATACCCGAACAGAGTGTGGCTCAGTTGGATAAGGCGCCATACCATAAATCCAGGGACCCGGGTTTGATTCCGACCCGAGGTAATTTCCCGATCCCTCCCCTCTCCCGCTCATTTCCTGTCTCTACACGGTCCTATCCAATAAAGGTGAAAAAGCCCAAAAAAATCTCTTAAAAAAAAAAAAAAGAGAAAAAAACAGTGTGAGTAGCCAGCAGTTATTTAGAGGACTGTTTTGGGTCGTTCTTCTAGACAATAAAGTTAATGTTCTAGATTTCACCTCTGACCGTTGCCTATGACCTTTAATTGGTGCAATATTGCTAATCCAGTTTATTTACCTTTGTCATCTTTTGAGTCAGGCTTACTTGATTTTTCATCACTGCTGGAGAAAAAGAAAAAACACTGAAACATTTCAAAAAGGTAATGCATGTGAAGACATTGGAGCTTTAAAAATACCTACCTGGCAAGGACACAACCTCAGGTAGTGAACAAAATACTTAAATGTGGATTCTATGACTTGAGAATTTCTCTATGCATGCCACTAAGGCATCTTAGATGGCAATCAAACCATTAAAATAGTTAACAAGAGGGAGAAGGGGGAATGGGGGGGAGGGGTTTGACAAAAACAAAATGAAGGACGAAATGCGCAGTCCATTACACCTCCCCAAGAGCACCCAAACTTGTTAACAAAGGAGCCAAAGTAACAAGATTCTAACAGCCATTTTTGTTCTAGTAGACAGAAAACAACAAACCTCTTTTTCTGATCACCACCCTCTACTGAGGACTCTTTCACTTCTGAAGATTCTGCAGCACTCTCTTCAGTCTTCGTGTCTTCTGTGGTCCCCTCGGCGTTCGCCACGCTTTCTGAATCGGCGCTTTCGATTTTGAGCGAGCCCGTTTCATTTGCATTAGCAGCCTGAGCGGAGGCGCTCTCGGCATCCGGCGAATTGTCCTTAACGCCTTGTTGGTCCTCACATTGCAGTTGGACTTTGCTTTTCTCCGAGGCGTCAATGTCTCCTTCCACATTGCCGGCCTCCTCAGCTTTACCGAGGTTGGACACATTGTCCCCCTCTTCCTTGCGAGAATCATCCCAGAGTGAAGCTTTCTCCTCTTCAGTCAGCTCCTCGTTAAGTGGCTCTGATATACAACACCCGGCTACTTTCTCACTTTCTACGGATGTAACAGGAATAGAATGGCACAGAGTTTAATCACTTCTGAGACATTGCATTGGTTAGCGTGGAACTGGACTAGGACGCCACCCACTGCTTCACATAAGACAGTTAGTTAAGCCTAGAAAGAGACTGGAAAAAACAGAGTCAAAAAGCAACCCGTTTCCTGGCTAAAAGTCGACTCTTGCTAAGTTTCACCTGATGCCAAGCGTGTGGAACGCCACATGGGCAGTACACAGATCCCAAGTGTCCATCGTTGGTGATTTGTTTTGCAGTTCAAGGGTCCATGATACAGAGAAGATGGAGACTTTTTTGCTGCCTTTAAAAAGCCATTTTTTTTCTTTTGAATCAAGCAATTGGTCCATTTAGCGAATCTCCATAAAACAAACATTGAGTCCTATGTCATTTTGCTTCAATGTGATCCGTTTCTTCATTTTCTCTTCTGAAGTCTTCTTGAGACAGAAACTGAACTGCACCTGTAAAAGCTAGTCAAGCAATGTCTTGCTAACTGACCACTAACCGTTACTGGCTCTGCGCATAAGCTTGTTTAGCAAAAAAAGCATTTTCTGGATACTCAATGTTTTCCTAACACACTTTGAATGGTCTTAACTTTCACACAAAGCCAGTAACCTCTGGATTTCCAGTCTCTTTGTCAGGATTAGGAGGAATTATTAAATGCTAATTGAGCTTTACAATTCACCCTGAAATTATTAAGGTGTTAAAACACCTCCATACAGTCAGTACCTGTCATGTCTGCACGTTCCTCCAGTGGCTCAGAACCCTACAAAATAAATCAAATCAATAAGTCTTGCACAGTAACAACACACACAGCTTTTACACGTTTGAATAGAACCCTCATGTGTTCTCTCCCTATACGCAGTTCTTTAGGCGGGTGAGAACGCAGCAATAACACTTGGGTACAGAATAAAACAGTGAAATACAGAGATAATTCTGATTCGCTCAACTGCATAAAGTGAACCAAACATGCGGTACGTTTTGGATAACTGCGCCGAGGGACAGGGCGCATGACAGAAATGGCTGGTGTTCTGGAGATATGGATAAAGAAAAACCATAGACAAGGTACACAACTTACAAGCTATTTGTATAATTATCTAACACCCAGGTTGGACAATTTTATGCATGTGATTTTAACAGCAAATATTTGCTTGTTTTTGTCGCTGCATTTCTGATTAATAAATAAAAGCAGTTTCATGAGGATGTTTTCAGCCCTACACACACACACACACACACACACACACACACACACACACACACCTCTGCCAACTGTTGTCTTTCATTCCTTTAATTTAAAACACCCCAAATAATACATTTTGCTCTGACTCAAAGGACTAATAGGTGTGAAAGCACCCTTAAGGTCTTTATACACGCAGCGTGATTTGTCATTACAAGTTTTTTCATCCAAATATTTTTTCTAACAAATATTGTGTAAATGAACAGTCATATCAAAGGTGAATATTTGAGCGTGAAAAAGCAACTTTTTTTGCAGCAGGTTCAATTTTTTCTAATATTTTGACTGAAAGGAAGACATTCATCCGATCACGTGCAGCGCCGATCTCCATTTCCATAGCCTCTGGTAACTACGAGAGTTTGACTTCCTTACTCGCATCTGTAGTGCAGTGTGCCCGAATATACATACTTCCATACTATTAGCAGACAAGCAATATGTAGAGTAACCTACTTTATGATGTAGCTTCAAGATGTTTGTCGTCATATATACAATAACCGATACAGCAGTTTATTATTGGGTAATGAAATTCCAATTGCACGACCAAACTATAACTATGCTTATATACACACACACATATATATATATATATATATATATAATCTCTGAACCAAGTAGTGAAATTCCCAACATTCTTCTCTATTCTTAGGAGAGGATGTACCCAAAATCTCCATTTTTGTCAACTCCAATTCCATGCTATTGTTTTTGTGGAATGCTTGCATAAAGCATTGCATTAGTGTGAATATATATAGGTAGATTGACTTTCATATTTTTCAAGTTTAGGTCATAAAAAAGAACCCCCCCGACATCCAATCATTTTTGTTTTGTGGACCGAAAGCTACTGAATTCAAATCCAGACTTCCAATTTTACTAGGGTTTAAAAAAAAAAAAATTAATGAATTTAGGGCCACTTAAGCCTAAATTCCCCGCTATTGTTTCCTGCTTCACCACGACGCAATACAAGATACTATGTCATGCATCATGTGGTGGACTTTCCCCGTTTGCGCAAGGCATTGTGGGATACAAATTTGAAACAGGAAAGTAAAATCAAGGACATGAGTGTGCACATGAAACGTGAAAGACTGACTACAGCAACAGAAAGCGAGAAGACGTTATGTTGCGAAGGAAAGGAACCGCAAGACCAAACTAATAAATATCGGCGGTCAGCGAGCACCTCTGTATGATCAGCTGTTCATTACCATACAACCATCAGTACATGGTCAAGGTAAACCTGCGCATGCCGTACTTTCTCCCTCTACTGACTGCATGAAGACAGCGATTTCATGCACATTATTTGCTAGGGAATCCCTTCAAATTAAATAACTTCACCCACTTTATGAAATCGAAAGGCCATCTACTTTTAATGTTGCATTAGTCAATGAATTTGTTGCACTTGAACATTGTTTATTCGTCACACGGTATGTGTAAAGACCTTTAGAGCTGATATGCCAGTACCTGAGTATTACGTTTCTGCTGATCCGAGTCTGCATCTTTAGTTTCCGCTTCCTAAAGACATACATACCAAGGAAGTCAATTTTTATTTATTTAAAAAGAGCATTTGTGGTCAAGTCCTATCTACAGTCTTACTCTCAACACTCACCTCCTCTGACTCAGACTTGAGTGCATCGGAATCAGCAACTTCATCTGCATTGGTTTCATTGGAAAAGGCATTCAGAAGTTCATTCTCGTAATATTCGTCATCTTCAGCCATCATGCTGTTATCGATATCAGCTTCATCCAGAACATTCATGTCCATGATGTCCATGTCATGAATGCTCTCTCCATGTGCATCACCATCATCCTGGAGGACAGAAAGTAGGCCCATGTTAGTTGCTCATTAAAGGGTATGAGATTTTCACTTTAGTTACTGTTTTGTTCAGTTATATTGAGGATTTGTGCATTAAAAAGCACCTGGCCATCAACAGACTCCTCTTCCAGTGCACAGTCCTCTGATTCATCTGCTTCTGCTCTCTTCCCTACAAAAAGTGGTGTAATAAGTAAACACTTCTCAGCCAAGTCAACTTTTTGTTACTACAAAACAGATCTTTAATTTTACCTTTAGCTCTCCTAGGTGTTTTCTTAGGAGTGATTTCAAGCTGAACCACTATTTCATCGGGATTGCCGCCTTCCTCCTCAATGGCCTACAAAAAAAAACACAAACTTTATTCCTTCAATAGACAGCAAGAAATCAAATTACCACAAATTTCATCATGCATCAAATCAGCTATGTTAGCGTAGCTAAAAACTAAATGAAATCCATGTAAAAATCCAAGTCTTCGAATACACATGATGGGTGGGAATGCGTGCTCGGTTCATGACTAACTAGCTCGTCATTTCTTCTCATTTAAAAGTAACAAAAACCATTAAAAGCACGCATCTATAAGCATGTTCAAATGTGGCCATGTTATGAAATCTGCTACCCTTCACAAAATATTTTTATTATGCCATGGCCGTAATCATGCAGCTGTTTTTTCTTTCCAGGGCCATAAATCCACAAACATCGTCTATAAATTTTATACTAACCCATACTAACCAAAATTTTGTGAAATTTTGCTTTGTGAAGTCATTTTGTGCATTTCTGTGGACATTTTGTCGACGGTCAGCAGTTTCCCAGGGCGTGCCCAGTATGCACACTTTCCATATATGGAAGTTAAATTGAGAAAAATAAACTTTACCACCAAAAATGTAGCGTTCTTATTGGTCAGACGTTGAAACGAGGCTTGAATGGAAGCAAAATACAAGTTGAGATTCGCCGGCAAAGCTCAGGCAAGTTTAGAATGAGTAGGTCATGTATTTAGACAAATATCTTCGCGAGTTTATCATACAAGCATGATAAACATATTGACAAACTTTATACTTTCCTATATCCCACTGTCAAATAATAGTTTTTAAAATTACCTAAATTAGATGACACACAAAACTTGCCATCTTCCTACTCAGCACGCTGAGAGCCCACTTCAGCATTCAAAAAAAGACTGTTCAAGTGGCAACGGCATGATAATCACCTTCATGCTTTCGATTGGTTTCTCTTTCGCCAAGATTTACATCATCTTAAATAGCACTTTCATAAACGACTATTATTACTGAATTTTTTGTATCGTTTACAGTACTCACGTTTCAAGTAACTACAGGAAAATTTCCTTTCATTTGTAACTTAACTTTACTTATTTAACTCCTGTTTATTGCACTTTAACAAAATCAAAATGATTCCTAACATTGTGATCTAACATTTGCATTATGTATATTTTGTAAAACCAAAACTTAAAAAGGTATCCATTATTTTCAGTTGTATACATTTCATAATATTAATCTTCAGAGTTGGCTGAATCTCATTTGTTATCTTTGTTGTATATAGTAAAGATGGATTTTGTGTAATAGGACTTGATGGCAGCAATTTTTTTTTTGTCTTAAGTGCACTAGAAATTAAGGTTTTTGCTTTTATTGCAGGAATTTGTAGAAGACTTTAGTGATAATTACAGTGATTTGTAAAGTTCTAGTTAATAAACTAAATTTAAACTAAACATTTTATTCAAGTCAATCAATAAAATGTGTTAAATGCCTCAAAATATAATTCACACTTAAAATTAATGCTTTCATTCATTTATTTTTAAGGCTCAATTGCAGCTCCAGAAGTCACCAGATTGCAGCAAAAGAGATTAAATTTTCAAAAAAACAATTACTTACATGACAGATTTGTACACTAGTTATCCCTCCTCATATAAACTAAACCGGCCCGAATAGGGCTCCAGACAGTGCATGTCAGTTATAACAACAGATTTAATGGGAAAACAAGTGTATTATGTTTATTACCAGAAACATCAGTGAGGCTGCCGAAAAAGCCTCAAGGTGGCTGTGGATCAAAAGGGGAGATACATGGAGTAGTCTGCTGCTTGGACACAAACCAGGGACTGATCATCCCCGGTTGGGTTGCACAGGTGAGAGCATCTGATGATGTAAGACCCGAAACACCTAACGACTCTGGGTTCATCACTGACTGTGCAGCTTGGACACATCAAGGTATTTCATGGAACTATCATTACTGGCCTACCAGTGACTTCCAGGAAAGGCTGAATGACAACCGTGAATAGTGCGGTGACAATTGGAGAGACAGTGGACAGCACGGAGAGAGTTGATCAGTCCACACTGATCAGCGACTCCAGCTGATGTCTTCTCTGATCAATCAGCATTGGTGCCGAGAAATTTGGCAAACAGCCTAAGGCCAAGAACACTGCCAGGCCAAACCGGCATGAGACCAAGATCTCCCAGCTCAGGAAAGAATTGAAGTCCCTAAAACAGCAATACAGGAAGGCAAGCAAGGAGGAAAGACCAGCTCTTGCAGAGCTTCAGAACATCTGAAGACAGAAGCTTCTCTCTCTCCAACGTGCTGAGTGCCACAGGAAAAGGGGCAGATAGAGGGCTTGCAAGCGCACTGCTTTCATAGCAAATCCATATGGATTTACTAAACAGCTGCTAGGGCAGAAGCAGAACAGGACCCTGGCCTGCCCAGAAGAGGAAATGAATCAACACCTCTGTGACACAGCGACAGCAGGAGAGAGGAAGATCTGCCCCCTGCAGAGAGCCAATTACACCACCAGAACCCTCCACCCCATCCAATATCAAAGAGCCCACCCTGGCAGATGTCAGGGACACAGTGAGAGCTGCTCGGACCAGTGCAGCCCCAGGGCCGAGTGGAGTGCCACTGTCCGAGACTCCTTGAGAGGCTGTGGAGACTCATCAAGGTAGTATGGAAGAGGGGGAAGATAGCCAGGCAGTGGCGATATGCTGATGGTGTCTGGATACCTAGGGAGGAGAATGCAAGCAACATCTCACAGTTTCACACCATCTCCCTGCTCAGCATGGAAGGTAAGATCTTTTTCAAGATTCTTGCTAACTGACCGAGTACCTCCTGAGGAATTTCTATACTGACAACAGTGCAAAAGGGAAGAGTTCCAGGCATGCCAGTCTGTTTAGAACAGACAGGAGTGGTCACTCAGTTGATAAGGGAGGCAAGGGAAAACCGAAAGGACCTGGCAGCTATTTGGCTTGGCTTTGCCAATGCCTACAGATCCATTCCACACAAGCTTGTGTCAACAGCTTTGATAAGATGCCACAAACCAGAGATGATTGATGAACTCATTTGGGACTATTACAGCAGTTTTAGTCTGAGATTCACCTCTGGGACATCAGCAGCATGGCGTCGATTAGAGAAAGGCATCATCACTGGTTGTAACATATCAGTGGTGTTGTTTGCCCTAGCGATGAACATGATTGTCAAAGCATCAGAAGTGGAATGTAGGGGCCCCCTGTCCAGATCAGGCATTCGCCAACCTCCAATTCGAGCCTTCATGGACGACCTGACTGTCACAGCAACAACAGTGACAGGATGCCACTGGCTCCTGCGTGGACTGGAAAGAATCACCACATGGGCAAGAATGTTGTTCAAGCCAGCCAAACCCAGGACTCTAGTTCTGAGGAAAGGTAGAGTGGTGGAAAAGTACCACTTCAACTTGGATGGAGTCCTCATTCCATCAGTGACAGAAAAGCCCATCAAGAGCCTAAGCAGCATTGCCCTTTATGGGCACACCAACAAGCTGCAGCTTCCTTTTGCTGGTCTGACAGATAAGTTAAAAGTCACCAGAGCCAGGGAGGTGCTACTTTACAGAGACTCCGCTGACAACAGAGTCTCCTCCGCAGGCATCACCATCAGAACCAGAAGGAAGTGGAAGGCGCAAGAGGCAGTCGAACAGGCTAAAGCAAGGCTGAGGCATGGCATCTTGGTTGGCTTGGTGGCAGTTGGACAGGCTGGGCTTGGTAGCTACACAAGACCATGCTACAACAGAGCCCAGGGGAAAGAGAGACGTCAGACGGTTCAGCGGAGATCCGTGCAGAGGTGGAGGAGGAATGCTGCAGCAAGACCATGGCCATGCGCCAACAAGGAGCTGGGACAAATTGGAATAATGCACCTGCACGGAAGATCACTTGGACAGAGCTTTGGAAGTCAGAGCCAGCAAGACTCAAGTTTCTGATCCAGTGGGTGTACGATGCATTCCCAAGCCCATCCAACCTGAATTGCTGGGGACTAGCAGAAGCACCAGCATGTCCACTGTGCCTGGGACTAGGCTCCCTAGAGTACATCCTAAGCTGCTGCCCTAAAGCCCTGGGAGAGGAGAGGTACACCTGGCGCCATGACCAGGTACTGAAGGCAGTAGCTGACACCATCTGCACCAGAATTCAACAGAGGAAACATCAGCTCCCAACAAGGCACATCACCACCTTTGTTAGGGCAGGGAAGAAACCTCAGGCAACACACAAGGTCTCGACTGGGCTACTAGCCACAGCCCATGACTGGCAGTTGAAGTTCCCACAATGCATTGCAAGGACATTACTTGGTCTTAACATCCGAGTCCACTAAGCAAGTAGTGCTGCTGGAGCTTACAGTCCCCTGGGAAGACCAGATGGAAGAAGCCCACGAATACAAGGTGGCCAAATACCTGGAGCTGGTAGAGGCCTGCAGAGAGAGTGGCTGGAAGGCTTTTCTAAGGCAATCTGTGCACCGGGCATTCAGACTCCTTGGCATCAGAAGGTTGCTAGAAAGAAGAGCCACCAGAAACATCAGTGAGGCTGCCAAAAAAAGCCTCAAGGTGGCTGTGGCTCAAGAGGGGAGATACATGGAGTAGTGTGCTGCTTGGACACAAACTGGGGACTGATCATCCCCGGTTGGGTCGCCCAGGTGAGGGTGTCTGGTGACATAAGACACAAAACACCCAATGACTCTGGGTTCATCACTGACGATGTGTAAGTTCATGGAACTTCCAAGACTTTTGTAGTAATTTAACAGGCGTTAAAGGGCCCCTTGCATCATTTTTTCATTAATTGTGCAGTGGTCTCTAGTATGAATGAATGCCCTGTGAGCTGGTTTTGGTGAA
>JAPEIY010000007.1:26963516-26973961 GCA_026122135.1 Cathorops aguadulce | reverse complement strand
AGGGTGTACCCCGCCTTTCGCCCATAGTCAGCTGGGATAGGCTCCAGCTCGCCTGCGACCCTGTAGAACAGGATAAATCGGCTAGAGATAACGAGATGAGATGAGATAATGGCGACAGTTTTGCAAGCATAAGACCTTGTGGAACCACGTTCAATATATACTCGGAAACACAGCGTTTCCATGACAACACAGTCACTTCTTAGTATATCAGGATAAAATTTAAAGAAAAAAAAAATATTAAAGCTGGTCTAAGTAGTCATTTGAGCCTGGGATTTGAGTAAATCATGTGGATTGTGTGTTATTAGTAAGCACTTATGTGACCTCATCTCTGCCTGCTCGGACCACACTGAACCGCCAGCAGCTCGCCGTCGTCCTCCACAGTCCGGGTGTTGACGTGTGTTTTCGCTTCATACATTACAACAAGATTTCAGCCAGAACAAAGGCCGCCTATCCAGCGCTGTATTTATTATTCATTCATCTATCTCTTCCCTTAATCAGCAGAACAACATGCGCACAAACACACACACACACACACAGCCGGACATGAACGCTCCTCTAAACGTAACCAGATCCAGCTGCTGGCAGGAGCGGCACGTCAGAGTGAAAGCATTTGCCGAAAATAACGTGTGAAATGATGACGAAGAGGCAAAGGATAAAGACAAACGTTTTATCCTGATTAGCATGAAATACGATCAAGAGCAAGAAATCTAGACATGGTGACGTTAAGGAGGCATTGCTAACACATGATTGTGTGTGTGTGTTGTGTGTGTGTGGGTGGGTGGGTGCACTCACAGCCGGATGCTGTACACAAGGTGAACTCCAGCATGTCATAATTTATCTTTGGAGTCAGGTTTAAGAGCTCTGTCCCAGCGTAGGAATCCGTCCATTTCACAACTCTATAACACGACTACGCAGACCTCGCCGACGCTGCCTCTGACCCCTGAGAGAGACAGACAGACAGAGAGAGAGAGAGAGAGGACAAGAGGAGGAGGAACATGTTTAAATCACCTTGTCTGACAGAGACCACCTGGTGCTCAACATCCAGCCTTGTGCTCATACAGATGTGCTGCAGTGCGATAAACCGTACAGCAAAGAAGACATCGCGTTGGCGTGTAAACACAGCACAGGCTCTTTACTCTGTCATTAATAACCACGATTCGGCCTGGAATCGTCGAAATACATCTGGACTTGGAAACGGGTCATTCCTCTCGAATATCTGGTTCTAGTTTCTGGTTTTACAGATGTTTGGGCGATCGGCTGAAACTTCTTAACACATCATTAAAATCATCTAGCTGAAATTTTACAGTAGTTTTGTTTAGTTCAGTGACAGGATATCACAAATAGTCTTGTAATTATGGCATGCGATATGTTAATTATTAAAGGTGCCCTTCCACCAAAAACGTTTAATACTGGCTCTTTTTGAAATACCATAACGAGCGGATCTGAAAAAGCCCTACGAAGTTACGTCACATCGAAAATTAGTATTCATGGCCTCGCCCACCTTGGCTTGCGACCGCCCATGGGAAGAAAGCTCGGATTTAAGCGCGAGGAGAGATAGCAGCAGTGTTGCCAGATTGGGCGGTTTTAAGTGCATTTTGGCGGGTTTTGAACATATTTTGGGCTGGAAAACATCAACAGTGTCTGGCAACACTCATCATAACTCGAACTCTTGCGATATTTTTTTTTTTATTCGTTTAAAGATTTAAAACACATATGATGTGTGGTATAAAGGATTCTGTGCCAAAGTACTATTTTGTAAGATGTTTACTTATGTTAATTTTTTCGAACAAAATTTAAGAAAATCTTTTTCCTACCTACCAACCCTATTTTAGTATTTCATGTTACCTGAAACACACTTTATTTATTTTAAATTTTTTTGCCTTATCCATTAAGCACTTCCCCCTGAATCTAAATACTGGGGGAAATTGTGGCTCAGAGCTGTTTAAGACTTTGGGCTACTGATCAGAAGATTGTAAGTTCAAATCTCAGCACTCCCAAGTTGGGCTTTTGAACAAAACCCTTAACCCTAAAATGTAAGTTGCTTTGGATGAAAAATGTTAATCAATATATTGTAAACGATCAAAAGGGGGAGGGTATAATCCGATGATCTGACTCGGGTGTTGGGATTAGGGGAAAAACTTGAAACTCTGGGATACTGGATGTCCAGGAAATTTAAGAAAACTAATTATGGAACACACCCCACCCCGTAAAGGTTTTTTAATACAAGAAATCAGCCCAAAACAGCATTGGCATCTCCTCCTCTCTTTGCAGGTTCAGCAAGCAACAAGACACATGCTGCAGCCGTTTATCTGGACCTAGCATACCTACCCTCTGGCTTTGCAGCGTCTATGGTTGATGTGGAGTTTTTCCGGCGTGTGCGCTCCTCCTGCTATATAATAAGTGGGGAAGAATTGTACAAGAACTCTGTCATGAGGCCCATCCTTGAATCGCTGTTAGAAGGCAAGGCGGCCTGGGCAGATATACAGGTCAGTTATGGTTCAACTTGTGCATACAATAAAGAAATGTTTAACTGTACATTTTACACAATTATTGAATTGTCCAATAACTAAAAAAAATCAAGGGGTTCCTTTTTGTATGATGTTTTAAAAGCAAATTGTTAAAACGTTTCTTGCTTTTTGTTGATCATTTTAAACCCACCCAACTCATTGTAGCTTCTCATCTTTTTCAGGTCACTCTGATCCCCACTTTTGATTCACTGACAATGCATGACTGGTACCAAGAGACGCACGAAAGACAAAAAGAGCTAGCAATAACAGTACTGGGAAGCAACAGTACAGTGGCCATGCAGGATGAAACATTCCCTGCCTGCAAAGTGGAGTTTTGAATGGGAAATTGGGGGGGGGGACAAATTCACTCCCATTTTGAGCACTTGGGCCAATTCAGCTGTAACGTTCATAGAAGTTTTTGTTCAAAGCTTAGTAGCATTTACATAACTGCTCAGATATGCATTGAATAAATTAGCATAAACTCTGAGAATTAGCTAAAAACAAACTGTGACTCTCCATTAATGAAGATTTACAGAAGTTATTGGTATTATGTTCTAGATCATGTGTGAACAAAAGGAGTAAACAAAAGTTTGGGGTGTTCTTTTTTTTCTATGCCGTAGTGAAATATTGTTTTAACAGTCCCAAGCTGTATAGACTTGACAGATCATTTTTCTTCTTTCCCTCATTACTACAGTCGGTTTTGCATGGTTGCACAGTTTGGATTTTTAGCACAAATGGGGATACACAAAACACAGTGGACTTGTGTAATGGATGGAGGCTGGACGGTCAATGCACCGGTCCCACAGGGTTATTTTTAATCCTCTCTAAATGACGAAGGGTTTGCGTTGGGTGTTTTATTATCAAGGCCCCCCCACCCCCATGTTTTGCCTGTTTCCTGAACCATAATGAATGATTCTTCTGTTGGGATGAGATCACAATTACATGTTTTAAACAGTTTCAGTATTTGTTTCATCTTCACATTTGTTGTTGATGGTAATCATGCACCATACAAGCACCAGTGTTTAGGAACGACTTGTTTACTGCATCCTTGGATTTATGCTGCGTTCAACTAAAGCTTGTAACTTGGAATCTGCAACTTCCAACCAAAGAAAGAAATCTCCCCTTAACTTAGAATTCCTACTTGGAAAGTTGGGAAGGTCTCCTTAACTTGGCTTATGACTTCATATCAATAGTAAAAAAAAAAAACCTACTTTGAGTTAATAGTCCTAATATTAATCAAGCTGGTCAAATCTGTAAGACACAATCTTGCTGTTTAGATGTAAATACGCAAGTTTATGATAATTTTTCTGTTGGCTGGCTAGATTAACACACGTCCATGTTTTTCACTTTATAGCTCAATACACCAAGCTTAAATATTACACAATTCTGACTTTCCATTTCTGAGTTAAGTTGAACGTAGCATAAGTGTAGTCCAGGACTAATTTTATCTAGTGACGGTACACTGTGAGCCAATTTTCTTTTAGAAAACAATCATGTATATTCTTTGCTTTTACAATTTTTCTGTTTTGATGCATGGTAATGAGTCTGTTAATTACCATTTCCTGGATTACAAATTTCCAGATTTTGGTTCAGGATATAGTATGACGGATTTGTTTGGAGCTTTTTCAGCATCTTAAGGTTTCATTTTTCCCCAAAAACATTTATGACATGAATGCTTCACCCCATTTTGTAATCGGCCACCCGAGACGGGTTTTAGTTTTGCATTGGGCCTACAGACCTAAAGTAAACCCCAAATTGACAGTTTTGCTGAGTAAAGAGCTCACTCAGCTCGGCTAGTTGGCGATCTGAGACTAGTGTGGTGGCATTGGCATAAAAGTTAACGATTTCCAAGCTGGTCTGTTTTGAGCAGAGTGTATCGAAGAAGAAAGGGGGCTAGACAGACTAAAGGATTAAAGTGCTGCTGCATGGGTTCCTCTGGGTCGAGCTGAAGTGCGTGCTAAGGTGAAAATGGAAAAGGACCAACATGTCACTGAAGGAAGTTTAAATCAAAACTCAGATTATCATTATAAAATAAGTCTTGGACACTATTGAGGATCAGGTGTTAAAGATTAATATGAATGATATTCAGGGTGGATTTGATCTTTAATTTAGAAAAAAAAATAATAAAATGCCACAAGTTGCTTTTGAGATTTTGCAGTGTTGATCTGAAACTAACTTTAGGATTACTTTTAGCAGTGGTGTTTTTTTGCATTTGGGCACCATTTGGCACACCATTGAGAAAATGGATTGCTGCAAGTCTGTCTGATTGTGTAATGGTTAATGGTGGACTAAGGAGTGTGAAAGTGGATACGTTGAGCATCCTAAATAGTGCGCTTCTAGAGGAGACACTTGCAAATCTGACTTGGGGTGATTTTTTTTTTTTTTGCCCCCCTCCCCCCTCCCCCAATGTGTGTGATTTAAGCAGTTTGTAATTCAAGAAGTTCACAAGCCTTAAACACTATAAAATCCAAGTTGTCTGAACAAATGAATGCTTCAGATTCATGATTTGAATGTTTGCAAACTGGGTTGTGTGAGAGTGGGGGGGGGGGGAATCAATTTGCATTAAAGCAGTCTGCATTATTTAAATTTTTTTTTTCTTTTGTCCATCTTAAAAATAATTTTCTTCATTGCCATCTAGACATCACATCAGGTTTGTCATTTGTATCTGAGTATTAAAGCCAAGTCTTGAATCAAGGCAACTTGATAGTGTGATATTGGCATAACTTGATTGTTAATATTATATAACTAGGGCTGTAGTCAAAACTGTTATTGTTGCTCCAAGATCGGGATTCATCAAGCCCATGTCTTCAGGGGAACAAGCTTGCAAGTCATGATTGAGTCCAAAATCTATGAAATCCTTCTTGAGGCGAAGTCTTTGTATCAGCTAGTTGGATTGTGGTCAATATGAGCATTTTTGTACAGACACTCAGCTGAGCCCATATTTATTGAGACCAGTATCCAAGATTAAGAGCGTTCAACATACAAATGCCAAATGTCTGAGACCAGGACTACCTGAGCTCAAGTCAAAACCCAGTTTTTTTTTGGGGGGGGTTGAGACCAAGACTATATTTAGCAAGACTAATGGCCAAGGTTGAGACTAATCCAAGTCAGTTTAGAAAATGGCTTAGGACCAGCTGCGAGTCCTATAGCCCGAACTATAACGGTACAGTAACATCTCCAAAATGTTTCCTGGTATATAGGGAGTTAAATACATAAGTTTTCATAGTTTTTGAGTAGATCAGGTACTAAGGTGGTGTTGCTGGTTTTAGAAACTGGTTTACCAACCAAAAAACTTTAACTAGTTAAAGTACTCATCCTGGTAATTAGAGGATGATTAATACACATTGTACATGGAACAGAAAAGCTTTAGTCCAAGTGAAAACCTACAAGGTGATTTACATTACTGTGGTAACATTTTAGCCCTTTTAACTGAATTTTTGTATATAAAATATATAAATTGAAATGTACAAGGGTAAGTCAAAGTTCTGAGACAAATGAAAATCTTTATGAAAATAAAGCTATTTCTCTACATATCCTCCATTTAAGTCTAAACACTTCTGTAAGCAATGTTTCCATCGGAGAATTCCTTTTTTGAACTCTTTTGAAATTATAACATCTGTCTTTAGAACTTTTTGACTTGCCTTGTATTTTTCAACACTGAATCTATGAAAACTTTTTTTTTTTTAAATTAAAGTAAAAAAAAAAAATTAACCAATTTTTGGACAACAATCTCATATTTGCATGTTTTTTTTTTTTGCTGCACTGTTTTCCTAAAAGGGGCTCTAGCATAGAATTAGCTTAGCATTAAGGATATGCCAATGATTTACTTCATCAGTATTTTGGGGTAAAAGGGTTGCACTCTTCAAAGTGAGGTTATCTGTTAATATTACAATATCAAAGTATGTGAAAAAGAATGGGTTTGGGGTTGGGGTTTTTTTTGAGAATTTTGTAGGATTTCACATCCTGTTGACCATGTGACCTGGTGGAATATTCCAACCATTTCATGAGGTTGAATGTTTTTTTTAGGTAACAGAATTGAGTGAGTAAATGAACTAGAATTTCCATTTTTCATAACCTGCAATGGACGACTTGTTGAAGAGGATGGTTCAAGCACGCGATGAAACTTTTGAAGTATATTAAGGATTGATTAGATTCTAGGTAAAGTGTATTTATAGTAGACTGTGCCAATACAAAAATGCTTTTTTGGTTTTATTAATCCTTTAAGGAATTTGTCTGAAACATGGACATCTGAAGGACATTTTTATTTGTCTTTTACCTTTACATATGTATTTGTAGTTGTAATATCAGTGGGACACATGAATCCTAATCATAGAATCACCATGTGGTGTTTAACACTTTCAAATAAAACACCTGTCAGTGCTGTACTGTGAATAAACCAGTACCATTTCAAATAATGGATGGTGTAAAGGGGTGCTAATGCTTTGCAGCAAAACCTAATGGGCTAGTCAGTAATTAAATACCTACAATGTTGCCTGTGTATTAGACCTGGTAAATTGTCATAATGATGAAAATGTGCTGCAACTCCAGCTTCATCACCACTTGGTGGAGTTCACATAACCTGAGAAAATGTACAACTCCTGTCTGTGTGTGTGTGTGTGTGTGTGTGTGTGTGTGTGTGTGTGTGTGTGTGTGTGTGTGAAAGACAAAAATAAAATTGTATGTAGGACAGTTCCATGTAAATATCATTCTTGCTCGGGGGGGAATCAGCACAGGAACTCTTCAGTTGCTCAAAGCAGCATGCGTCTCCAAGCCACACTGCACTGTTTCAACCATGCTGCGTTTTTACTAGGCTGCTGATTTTATTACTAATATAAAACACTTTGTGGTGTTTCCAATTATACCACATAAATTGGCCATCAATTATAATGTATTTTCATTAAAGAAGAACCTATAATGCTTTCTATCTGTTTATTCTTGCACTGCTTGGCCAAAAAAAAATCACTTAAGTATTTGCTAATTTAAATCTAAAGAGCCTTTGGTTGGATAATTACTGCAGTAATTACCATTTCAGCTGGCAACAGTTCTCTTATCCCCAACTGATGAGTAGCTTCTCATTTCTTAAACAACCATGTTCGAAGACGTATCAGAAGACATGATCGTCGCAAAGATGTTATTGAATCGGATTGTTAAATTGTAAAAAAAAAAAATCAGTAGAACTCACGGTTATATTTAATAGTGAAAGTAAGAGAATTTCCACATGGATAATGCAACGAGAATGCACAGGATTGGGACTAAACAGCTGTGTCCATAAAAAAGATGCTTCATAGTGGAACTAATTAGAAGAAAAGGCTGCAGTTTGCCAGGGAGCATAAAGATTGGACTTTGGAGCAATGGAAGAGTTCATGTGTTGTGATGAATCCAGATTTACTCTGTTCAAGAGTGATGGGTGTGTCACAGTAAGAAGGGAAGCTCATAAAATGATGCACATATCATGCGTGGCGGCCACTGTACAAGCCTCTGGAGGCAACGTTATGATCTAGGGTTGCCAGGATGAGGCTCAGCAACATTATGTGGCAATAAAATGAAGTCAGCTGGCGACCTGAATGACCAGGTTATCAAAGCAATGGATTTTTTTTCTTCTTCCCTGATGGCACAAGCATATTCCAGGATGACAATGTCATGATTCATCAGGTTCAAATTGTGAAAGAGTGGTTCAGGGAGCACGACGAATCATTTTCACACATGACTTGGCCACCATGGAGTCCTGACTTTAATTCCATTGAAAGTCTTGGGGATGTGCTGGAGAGGGCTTTCTAGAGTGGTTTGACTCTCCCATCATCAAGACAAAATCTCAGTAAAAACTGCATGCAAATCTGGATGGAAATAAATGTTGACATTGCGCAAGTTTGCTATGGTGAATGTGTGCCGGAATTGAAGCGAAAGGCAGTCCAACGAAACTGCAAAGCAGCTCATGGACTTGCTGTTACAAAGCAGTGACACTGTAGACTACTTCAGTAATTGTTACATAAACATCTCAACAGTAATTTTCACAGATGATCCATTTTTCTTTGTTAAATATTTTTTTAGCTTTAGATTATGGGGCATATGTCATACAAGTCCCTGTGAAAGAGCTGTTACTAAAGAAATCATATAACATGATAGAATGCATGCATTAATATACACCTTTTGGTTTATGTTTCAGCCAGAACTATTGTCAGAGCTATTCAGTAATTAAAAAAATGTCCATGCCTTCTGATTCAAATAATTCAACAGTGCTGTGGTATGAAATGGTTTCATTTATTTTGCTCAAATTGGAGAACATTAAAATGCTTCATTGCCGTTGGCACGTTACCACTTTGCTGTGGGAGTGATTTATGAAGTCATTTTTCTTCATTCTTTAGTCCATTTAGCATCCTCTGCTGGACAGAACCATATGTCCAGGAAAGCATTTTGCGTTGTCTCTTTCCAGTTCTTCTTTTTTGACTCCACATCTCTATATTAAGCTCACAGCCATAAATTTATAAGTGGAGTTTGGCTTGAATAGTGGTTCACAACCACCTGGTTATAGTCACCCATGGTCCAGCACATTATAGTGTTCCCCTGCTTGAATGACTCTTAATAACTCACTAAGTGTTCATTAGTTAGTGTTCGAGCTGATTGAGCTAATGACCTGGACATGAGGACTCCAGGATTGTGATCGATGATTGTGGATTGAATAAATATTAGCATTGACTTTTGAGCACCACTAGCTTTGAACACTGAATTTTAGTGAAAAGGGGACAACATTCAAGAAAAATACTCCAAGCCCATTGTAAAATCTGGTACTGGATCATCACTGGTTTGGGCCTGTTTTGCAGTTGTTGCAGCCATGGACTCTTGTGAAGAACATCATGAATTCAGCAAAGTACTAGGACATGTTTCTCAATCCCTGGTTGCCTCTGTCGGGAGGATAACACTGCTGTAGATAGAACCTTCAATAAGATAACGAGCCCAAACCTACATTGAAATCAATCCAGAAAACATTTCTGTGTTTTGCAGTGTTGTCAGTCTCGGGATTTTAAACCTCTTTAAAAACCTGTAGCCTAAATAGAAGATTTAAAATGTAGTGTTTCAAGGAGGGTCCATGTCCCTGTTAGGCATTACAAAAAAAATACACCATGCTCTTATTATTTTTTACCAAATGTTAATTGTGGATGTGCGAATAAATTTGAAACAAGTGTTTTGCAGAAACATTGCTCGACCTAAATTGTTTAAAAAGTATAAATTAAAATGAAACGTGATTTTTAAATGAAACCATGTAATGAAAATATAATATATTGTAGCTCGAAGTAACACTGATTACCTATGTTTTGCACAGTGCATAAAATCATGGAAGGTTGAAAGCTTCGGTTAATGTGACTGTCAAATATCCGAATGGGGGAAATGTGATCTCACTGACTTTTACTGTGGCATGGATGCTGATGCCAGATGGGCTGGTTTGTGTATTTTAGAAACTGCTGATTTGCTGGGATTTTCATGCACAAACGGTTTACATCGGCAGGTGTGGAAAACAAAAAACAGCCAGTGAACAGCAATTCTCTGGGTGGGAATACCTTCATAGGTCATGAAGAGTATAGACTTCATGACTGGTTGGAACTGACAGGAAGTCTACAGGTAACTCAAATCACTGCTCTTTATAACTGTGGTGAACATAAAATCACCTCATGCTGCATTCATGGTGCCTTGTAAGTGATATTATTGCAGCATGCAAATTGGTTCCCACCTTAGCATGTTCAATGGGGTGGCCCTTATATAGAGAGAAAAAATTTAAGTTCTTAAATTCAGTATTCACCCCTTAAAATTGTTCCATTTACGATGAAAGAAAAAAATATACATTTTGGGGATAATAGAAAAACATTTCGAGGTGCCCCTCGCCCCCTAAAGATTGGAACATATGACCCAATCAAGTACAATTTTTCTTTCCCTCTTGTGTTCATT
>JAPEIY010000007.1:25373302-25386445 GCA_026122135.1 Cathorops aguadulce | reverse complement strand
GGTGTACCCCGCCTTTCGCCCGTAGTCAGCTGGGATAGGCTCCAGCATGCCTGCGACCCTGTAGAAGGATAAAGCGGATAAAGAGATAATGAGATGAGATGAGATGAGATGAGATGAGATGAGATGAGATGAGACAATCCTTAGCTATGTTCAATATGAAACTAGCTAATATTAGATAAGTTATTTATTATACTGTGTAGTTAAAAATAGAAGCCATGAAGTTAACTTGTGGTGTGATCAACATAATGAGCCACAGGAGTGCCATAAAAAAGAACAAATCTGTAAAAGGATAAGAAAAATAAATAAATAAATAAATAAACAAGAAACTATATGCTTTTCTTTATTTATTTTGCTTTTCCCTATTGCTTTTTCATTTTCCTTGAAGGGCCAAGCTGTCAATCAGCTGGCTTTGGGAGGGCCTTCCTGCCCAGGCTGAGTAGTCAGTTCCTGTATATATGAATCCTGCTTTATGAATATGGTAGTGGTTTGAATCAGGGAGGGAAGGAGAGCATTTGCCTTCTCTATGTGTACTCTGACCATTATCTGATCTTATGTTTTTACAGTTTTAGTCTTTTTTATGGCACTCATATGACATTGTTCCATTTCCACACATTATGTTTCCTTGTAAAATGACTTGAAAATTACTCATTATTATATGTGTTTAAATGTAGATGGATGGCTTGCGTAGTGTGTAGTGTTACCACCTCTGGTTCAATCTCTGGTTTGATCCTCAGCTCAGGTGAGTGCTTAATAAATATTTCACCTTTACTCCAGAACTCTATCAAATTATGCTGGCTATACAAAATCAAACTGTGTAAATGCAACACAGTTTATTCATGGACAAACAAGTACACATTTAAATCAAGTAAATTCAGTGAATTATTTTCAGTATAATTTAACACCATAGACTAATTTCAGGATTTACTGGTTGTATTGATGACATCATGGCCCCAAATGAGATTTGATAGAGTCCCGGAATAAAAGCACTCAACCAAGCGGAGGATAAAACCAGTGATCTTTGAGGCAGTGACACTACCCATTGAGCCAGCCAGCCATTTACATATAAACGCATTATTTACATTTGTAAATAAGTAATTTTTGAGTCATTTTACAAGGAAAAATAATGTATTGAAACAAAACACTGTCAAATGAATGCCATAAAAACGACTAAAACTGTAAAAGAATAAGATCAGATAATGGTCAGCATACACACAGAGGAAACAAATCCTCTCCTTCCCTCTCCAATTCAAACCGCCACCACATTCACAAAGCAGGATTCATGTGTGCAGGAATTAACTACTCAGCCTGTGCAGGAAGGCCCGCCTAAAGCCAAATGATTGACAGCTTGGCCCTTCAAGGAAAAAGAAAAAGCAATAGGGAAACTCAAAAGAAATAAAGAAAACCTTTTTATTTATTCTTTTATTTTTATTTATTTTCTCCTTTTATTTTCATTTTTATTTCTGCATGTATTTTCATGTTCTTTTATCTCATCTCATTATCTGTAGCCACTTTATCCTGTTCTACAGGGTCGCAGGCAAGCTGGAGCCTATCCCAGCTGACTACGGGCGAAAGGCGGGGTGCACCCCGGACAAGTATGTTCTTTTATGTTTATTTTAATTTATTTTCTTATTCTGTTTCAACTTTTTTTTATTCCCTTACAGATTTATTCTTTTCATGGCACTTCTGTGACTCAGTATCAGTGATCAGTTTTGTCATTTGGCTGATCAAATTTACCTTAAGTTCTGCCCTTGTTGCCCCAGCAATGCTGATGACGCAATACATTTTTGCATATTTCCTGGTGTAAACACATTAAAATGGTATCAATAATGATACAATACTGTAGCTATAACTTATTATGCAGCTCTGCAATGCTAACCAACAATGCTAAATGCTGGAAATAATGATGATCTTAATAACCTTAGAGTTGATTATCCTAGAAAATATTTTCAATGTGAATTAAAAAAGTGACCTTATGACCTCATGCACATTCAAAAGCCCTCACTTTATAAATGTCTGCCTGAAAGCACAGGTTCAATAATGCCACTTCTGCATTGTACAAAAATTCCCCTGACGTGATTATATTGTCATTTCCCCCATAAGTTTTTCCCTCATCAGAAAGCTCATGAAGGCTCTGAAGAGAGAAATGTGGTTTGGAGATGCGAGGACTCAGCGGTGGCCGATGAGAAAAAGGCTTAATTAATCTGAAATGGCACTCTGGGAGGGTTTGGGCTTGAGTGAGAGCCCTGGAGTGGAAAGCCGTTGGAGTGTGTAGTGCCTGGAAACACGGCACTAATCTACGGCCCAGCTCATTTGAGAGGCTTACATCAGCGCACGGGAATGTTGAGGTGGACAAGGGGGGACAATAGGGGGGCACTCAAGTCCCAGAAATACATGATGACTTGAAAAGTGAAAATTTTAGCATGGTTGTTTGCTAACTTTCAAAAAGATATTTTGAGTCATATTTCACACTGATGCAGATCTGTTTACATAAAGAAAAGCTGATAAATTAGTAAAGCAGCTCCCCAGCTAACATAGAACATACATATTTGACAGGTTTTAATACAGTAAGGTTGTAGCATATCAAAAAACGATGTTCTAAAAATGTTTTCTTTAAAAAAAAAAACTTCCCAGTTAAGCCAAATTGAACGTCACATTCGTGTTAATGCTTGTACAACTGAAAAAGTTGTCAAAAACATTGTAGAAACGTTTGCAAACATTATATAAAAAACATTTTCATAACACTGAGGATATTTGACACTAATGAAACGTTCCTCAAAGCATATTATCCAGATGGTGTGAGAACATTTTTATATAATATATTGTAAAGGTTTCTACAATAGTTCTACGGTGTTTTTGGTTGTAGAAATGTCAACATTAACAGTTCCATAATGTTAAATTTGGTCTAACTTGGAATGTTTTTGGAACATTTACAGTAAATTAAATAAAACATTTTTGTTCCTACAATATTCCTAGTTAGACCAAATGTTAACATTATGGAAACTCGTGTTAAAGTTTGCAAACTGTTCTATGAAAACACATTCATAAAACAAGATCTGAAAACACTCTCAAACCATTAAGAAAAATTGTTTTTAAGAACTTTTATTTGATATTTAATCTGTCATGTTTTCTGAGAATTTCTATAACACATTTCACACATTCATACAACTGTTAGACCAAATCTAACTTTATGGAAATGTGAATGTTAAATAAAAATGCAAGGTTGTAGGAATGTTTACAATTACAGCCCCTAAAAATCTATTCCAATTAAATTCCAAAGAAATCAGGACAAATTGAACATTAATTAGAAGTTCCTAGCAATTGTAATGTTCAGAAAACAATGTGTTAACCTAAAATTGTTAACTGGGTCAGTAAACATAAAGTTTGTGCCCTATAGAGAAAACCCCGGAGAATGAATACAAATGATGACTCAAGAGATTAAACTGCACCGTTTATACTGTTAAATGAAACTTTCAACATTTCAATTCTAGCTTTAGACCTCTCTAAACATCCGTCCAAACAGAAAATGCTGCCCTCTTTCTCTCAGGAAGGAGGCCTCCGTCTTTCCCCGAGTGCAGAAACAGTCTTCTCGTTGTTGCTGGACCTTATCACATCGCTGGCCTACACAACACAATCTCGATAAGGCCCTCACAAATGCTGCCTTTATTTCCCTCTGCAATATGAGACGAGTTCTTGCTTGTGTATGACTGACAGCAACATCCTCAACAATTCATACTCCATTCACACAATGCAATGGGAAAAGTGTGGCTAATTTGTACGATGTGGAAGAACTGATTTCCGGGAGAGCTGTAATCTTTGAGGTTTGTAATATTTCAGAGTTTTACTCTATTACACATGTTTTAGTGAGTTAATACTGTGTGCATTGTTTTGTTCTTGTTGGCTCATCATCTTGTTACTTCACTGGGGTGGGAGAGTTGTATATCATAGACCTGGAAAAGTGAACATGATGTATCTTTCTAACTCATTAAAGGTCATTACACTAGAGCGCTGTTGAATTCTGGATTTGGATTGGTCAGAAGGTGTTGAATAATTTTCTCTAACAGCAGCTCTAATAGTAGCCCAACTGCAAATCACAGATCTATATTAACGTGCTCAATCTAATATGTTATCATTTCCATAGTAACAGGGACTTGTAAACTAGACACTCCACATAAACAGATATTTTAAAGAAATTATCGTTGATATGGCAAAGTTTTCTGTAATTAGGTGTTGATTTTTACTAACATTAATGGAAGGAGTCTCCAGTGTCAGCACACTGTAACAGTCAAAGGTAAAGATGTTACACTGGGCCCTATTTTAACGATCTAAGCACACGGTCTGAAGCGCATAACCCAAGTGCATTTAAGGCATGTCCCAATCCACTTTTGCTGGTTTACTGACTGAGGAAATGGTCACAAAAGGGTTGTACTTAGTTTCTTAATTAATCATGGGTGTGATTTGGGTGTTATATACAATAAACTAATCAGTGTCATCTCCTGCTCTCTTTAAAAGCCAGGTGTGTCTGTACCTTGGCAGATTGCCATTATAATGGTGGATTTACCATGTAGTCAGAAAGAATAATTCTCTGCAGAAGAAATGGATCTGCTCACACAAAGTGAAATTGTGTGCTTCAACATATATATTTTTTAATCCTGCTGTTGCTGTAGATGGTCTGCTCATGCGCTTTCACTTTGCACACGAGCAGATCATCTATGGCAACAGTAGGATTTTTTTTTAAATATCTTGATGCACACAACAATAATCTTTCACATTGTAATCTTTATAGTTTTTATCTTTTCCATGTTTAAGCGCTTCTGCACGTCTCTGTGTGTAACAAGCAGAGTGTACATACATAGGAACATATTGTGTGGAGAAGCATAATACTATCTTGATAACATGCCTTAAAAATAATAGTGAAATACTGCGCCATTGACTTCAGACCAGGTTTCTGTTGGTCAGTCACATTCTGCTGCCTCAAAATACGAATGTGCCAACAATGCACGTGACCACAATTCATTTTAAGATCAACACGCCCATTGGCACTCAAATGGGCATGAGTACATTTGCTATTTAAACAATGTGGGCACTGGATGGGAAAGTGATAACTGTGTTGGCCTCAAAGTAGCAAAGACACTTGCATCGCGCTTGGCACCACTTTGCTTCAGGTGTAAGACAGGGCCCTTTATATTTTCTGATATGTTCAGTACAGAGCAGTTTATACTTTGCAGTTTCTCCAGAAGTTATAATTTAAGTGAGACAAGCTGTATCATGTTGTTTTTTTTTTAAGAATTAAAATTTGTTGGCAAATTGCTGTGGTATAAGAGGAATAAAACACTTGGGGGACATGCTTTTATAAGAAAGTAATGTGAACGTTAGACTCTGAATTGATGGTGA
Source organism: Cathorops aguadulce (assembly GCA_026122135.1). Classification (NCBI taxonomy): domain Eukaryota; kingdom Metazoa; phylum Chordata; class Actinopteri; order Siluriformes; family Ariidae; genus Cathorops; species Cathorops aguadulce. The sequence goes on along the minus strand of JAPEIY010000007.1, from coordinate 25,381,054 downwards.
AGAAATGGAGGTCAGTGCAGTTACTCCAGGCACAGAGAATTTGTGTGTGTGTGTGTGTGTGTGTGTGTGTGTGTGTGTGTGTGTGTGTAAGGCAGGTTTCCTGGGGGCTTTGTTTCCAGGCCTTGATGTGTGACCAGCGTCCTGCCCACCCAAACCGCCCCAGCAGGGGGAAGGGCCTCGGCCCGGACCGAATCAAAAGCTCCCAGAGGAAAAAAACTTTGCTTTTCAGAGCTCTGATGTGTGGGAATGGAGAGAGGGGCCGAGCTGAAATCCGGTCTCCAGGCAACGGTGGTCCGATATGCCGCGGGAATATCATTAAAGCTTGGGGAACTGAAGTGCTTGGCCTGAATTAGCCAACCTCATCAGTAACGGGTATTTCCTTTTTTTTTTACTTAAAAATGGGGGATGGGATTCAAAAATGGTAAGAAGATCCTTAAAAAAAAAAAAACATGATTTTGTCGTGTCCTGATGAATACATCATTTATTAATATTTAAGTAATATAGTTTACCTTTTTGAGCTCAGAAAGGAGAAAAAGCAAATACAAATTGAAAGTTATGTATTAAATAACTGTCAAATTTAATACTTAACACTTTAAAATAAACAACATCAATGTGCAAACACTTCAAAAACACATCGAAAAGCAAACAGACGAATTTTTGTTTCTTCCACTCCATCTTAACAAAATATTCATTATTATTTTATTTATATGTTCAATGAATATAGTGCCTTTCTATCACCCAAGATCACACAATACAAAAAGAACCTCTAAAAGATATAGAAAAAGAAGAATATTATGTGTAGAAGCATAAGCATCATTTTATCAAACTTTATTCACGTATCAGAGTATTGCACAGATTAAAGTGTTGGGTTTGTTCTCTCTTTTAGCTGTAAACAGCCAAGAAACTGGAAGTAAATGAAGTAGAAATGGAGAAGGCACACAAGCACAAGCAGGTTGGTGGTGATTCAGGCAGCTGGCCCTCCATCACAAGATTAATAAGTTGCCGTTTCCAGGCCGACCAGAACCTAGTGGGAACTATCCAGCGCCGCCAAGAATTGTGGGTAACGGCCTCAGTAGAAGCTGGCCCTAGTTTTACTGGCCCCCGTTTGTGTGTTTGTGTGTGTGTGTGTCCTGTGTGTTTAAAGTGGAGAAAAACATCTGTGACTAGAATGATGTCACTGTGAAGGGCATTTAGAGAGTTCACAAGGAGAGAAATAGAGTTGAGAAAGCGTTCCTACATGTTTTATTTTAAAATTATTTAATTAATGTAAGTTTTGACCTTCTCGATGAAAAATTACGCCATGTTATAGTCATTAAAATATTACAATTAAACAAAAATCCTGTATAAAAGAAGGATACCTCTTGTCTAATGTACATTGTGGGTTTAAATGAAATTAAAAAATCTGAACTAAAATAAGTGGTAAAATCATGGAACAAGGAAAAAATGATTGCAGATATACATAGATTGTTATACTTCCGAACACATTGCACTGAGCACTGTGCATTAACACAGTAATCATTGTATAACATTTATACACCTTATATCAGTCAGTATGCTATATATTAGTCTTAAATTAGGCATACATATATGTTATAAACATGTTATGAGTGAAAACAGTTCCAAATACAAGCTCAATGTGTTTTCAACAAAACTCAAAGCAGGATCAAAATTGGACGTTGAATTTTTTCCCCTCCTTTTTAACCCAGCTATGCAGTGGCACTGCCCCCTAGTGCTGTTTTTTTTCCCATGAGTCTCACTTTCCCAGCAGTCGTTTAGCTTTTGCAAAAGCGTTAGACAATGTGAACAAGCTCTATTCTCCCCTCACACGCCCCTTTTGTTCGGCACACTCCACTGAGCAAACTTTGCTCGGATATCATCAAAATGGCCACGCAAAATATTGCAACGAGTCGTCAGTATTTGTGTCATGCTGTGGATCGCCTTTTTTTTTTTTCCTTCGTTTTCCAGGCCTGAATGCTGCTTTGTCTGCATACGTCTTAATGAACCCCAGTTGGCTTTTGACATCTAAACTGGGCCTTTTGATGCAGGGGGTTTGATTCGGGTTTCACAGCACTGTAATGTAAGGGATACAGTAGGTGTAATGAAGCACAGCCCTGAGCAGATAAGAAGTCGATATTATACGTAATCACCACTCTAATGCAACTTTTAAAAAGAGGAGAAAAAAAATACCCAGGTGATTATTGCACAGCCATTGTGTTTGCTCGGCATACAGGGAAGAGGGTGTACTTATTAGCCATCATATTGGGAAAAAGGTGATAATTACATCAAATTGCACATGTCACAGTTCCACTGAACCCAGAGATTTAAGATGCAAAATATAAGTCACCATTTTCCTAACTCATACAACTCAAAAAAAGTGTGTAGGGGTGCTATTAGCATTAGTGCTAACATTACCATTAATAGCATCTCTTTCACAAGCAATAGGCTTGCTGATATTAAAATTAGATTTAAATAACATGAAACTTTTATGGTGGGCAGAAATATGGGAAACTTTAAAGTTAAAAATTAAACAAAAAAGAAGCTAATGAGGGAGCAACTGTTTATAGCTGTTATAACGAGCAAGAACAGGAACTAACTTGTCATTGTAGAACACGGACATTCTACAATGTTAAATGTAACTATAAGTGGATAAAAAGTATAATGTGTCATTATTCAATAAATGAAAAATCGTAATCTTTGGCAAATTGCTGTACTATAAAAGGAGAAAAAAGACTTCTGGACATGCTGTTGTAAAATAATCAACTTATCTTACTCTAACAGCAGTTCTTCAGTTTGCTCACTGTAGGTATCCAAAAATCTTTGAGGACATATGTACTGTATGTATCACCATGCTTATATATTATAAAGTTTTGGCTCTCTCCAAAGTGGCTGATGTCATCATGGTGAGTTTGATCCAGGTCTTTGGCTTTATCTGCCAATCAGTAAGACAAACCGAGCTCCCAAAAGAAAATTAGCGCATTTAGCTGTCAGCACCAAGCTCGCTTTTCAATCCAGCCTAGCACTGAGAGAACTTTTTTCTCCCCCCCTTCTAGCCCTCCACTTCTCTCGCCTTTCTTTCATTGGAAACGTGATCTGCACTGAGCTCAGAGATCAAGAAAAAAGGTGTAAACTGTGGATAAATGTGATCGACTGTCCCCTCCTGCTTGTTCTCTTGCTAAATGGGGGAACGCTAACAGTCTGAAAAGTTTGGAAATGTCTTCTAATGTATTTAAAAAATGACATTGCACAACCACATGCACTTTAAAATTAGACATTTTACCAAAATATTATGATGAAAAGTTACAATATTGACCTATTTCTTTCTTTTGTTCTCTCTCTTTTACAGAAAAATTGGAATATAAAATGGGATTTGTGATACATTTGGAACATGTTCATGTTTCATGAACTAGAATTATTACAGCTGTCACTACAAGAGTCAGGGTTACTACAGGTAAGGATAGTAGGGCCAGGGCTGTTAACAAGGTTAGGGTTACTGGAATTTACTAAAATTAACCTTAGGGTTGGAGTTGCTATGGGTACTCATAAGGGTTTCAGGGATTGTTAGAGTTAATAGAACTAGGTTTAATATGCTTAGAATTACTGGTGTTTGAGTTGTTATGCTGTTAGGGCATATAGCATGTTTAGAGTTAGAATTGTTAGGATGTATGTATAAGGATAGTAGGGTTAGGGTGTATGAGGTAAGCATGGTTAGTGTGTTCAAGTGTTAGAGTGTATAGGATTAGCATGGTTAGAATGTATCAGGTTAGTATGACTAGATTGCATTGAGTTAATACAGTTAAAGTGTTGAACAAAAATAAATTTTTATTTGTCAAATATATTACTATACAATGAAATTCTTTCTTTGCATATTCCAGCTTGTTAAGAAGTTGGGGTGTTAGGGTGTACAGGATGTGTAGAACTGGGGGTATAGGGTGAACATAGTTAGGTTAGGGTGTATAAGGCGTGTCAGGTTAGTAGGGTTAGAATATACTTGTTTAGTAGGGTTATTAGGGTATATAGTGCTAGTATGGTGTGGCAGTGGGGGCATGGTCTAGCACCAGTTTATGAATGTAGGTCAAGGCCAGGGAAGGTGAGTGGCAAAACGATCACACATGTGGCAAATTAATGGTGTGTGTGTGTAAGTGATTTGTTGCAAGCTGAAAAGGTTAAATAAAATTACTGGAGTAACTAACCCACCTGTCCCAGTGCTTCAGTGTCCCACCACTCCCCATGAAAGTGTTACACTGGTGCCGAAACCCAGAAACACTGACGAAAACCACCAACATGGAGTCCTTGCCGTTTAAGAAGCTCATCCATGCCCTTGCCGCCACCCAATAGAACCAGCACCAGGTGCTGGTCACAGTGTGCAATGAGCAGGAGCAGCATTTTGAAGCACTGCTGGAGGCCTAGCAGGAGTATTGTCAGATGTTCTGGAACTTGCTCGTGTCAGCAAGTGCCCCAGCCACAGTGTCTGCAGGCTTCCCCATATCACGCTGATGAAGATGGGGCCTCACTACAATCTGGAGATCTTCCTTGCTCTCTTTGAGCAAGCCATGGATGCATGGGGTGGCTAGTAGAGCAGCGAGTGGCGCCCCTACTGATGCTCCTGCCCAAAGAAGCACAGCTTGCTGCACAGCAACTATTCTCAGAAGGCCAGAATATCTGACCCTGAAGCAAGCCATACTACAACACGTTGGCTGCACCCCCAAGCAACATTGTCAGCTTCCATGTGCTAACTCTGGAGGAGGTAGGCTGGCCATTTGCCTTCGGCCATCAGCTCTGGGATGCCTACCAGCAGTGGCTGAGGGAAAAAGATCACAATGCTGAGGGTATTGTTGACACAGTTACACTGGAGCAATTCATTGCTCGGCTGCCAGGAGGAACAGCTGAGTGGGAGTCTGTGGTCCCCTATCCCTTCCACAGGCTCCCACTCAGCTGTTGCAAGGAACCTGTGGAATTCCAGGACCAGTGCCACATGATGGAGGTGGGGCAGTGGTCTGGATCACCACTGCTCCAGAGACCACTCCCGATCAAGCTGGAGCAAAATACATACCGGTGAGTATCCAAGGGTATGAATACCATGTGTTGGTGGATTTCGGCTGTAATCAGACCTCCATCCACGAAAGCTTGGTGCATTGTGAGGCATTGGGTATAGCACGTTTGGTGAAGGTTCTGTTTGTGCATGGGGATGTTCACAAATACATGCTGCTGTCTGTCCGAATCCAATTTCTAGGGAAAAAATCATAGTGTGGAGGCAGCAGTTAGTTCATGCCTCATCCACCCACTAATCCTGGGAATAGACTGGCCAGGGTTTAAGTGGCGGGTGGTCCTGCAGTAACATGCCATGGAGGATCCTAGCATAGCGTTGGCCATTAAGGCTGTTCCATAACCATTTATGACATCTCCACGTCATGGCAACACAGAAAGCAGGGAGCACCCCATCCCTCCTCATTCTCTTGGGATTCCCAAGAGGATTTCCTTCTCGAGCAGGTGCAGGACGGGACTCTGTGACATGCTTTTGATCAAATGAGAGTAATCAATGGTCAAACCCTCCAACCTAATGTTGCACTTACCTGCCCGTACTTTTCAGTAATTAAGGAGAGGTTGTATTGAGTGACACAGGATACTCAGACTTGCAAAAATGTAACACAGTTGTTGGTCCCAAAGAGCCAGAGGAAACTCAAATTCCATGTGGCTCATTATAACCCTATGGCAGGAAAAAACACTGACCCATCTCATGGCCCATTTCTATTGGCCAGGGATTCACAGGGATGTCTGCAGGTGGTGTGCAGCATATCATGAATGCCAGCTGGTGAATCCAGCGGCCACCCCAAAAGTGCCATTGTGCCCTCTTCCCCTAATTGAGACCTGTTTTGGACAAATTGGGATGGATCTCTTCAGGCCATTAGATCAGTATGCATGAGGGCATCACTGTACTTTAGTCCTAGTGGACTATGCAACACAATACCTGGAAGCAGTACCACTGCATAGTATTTCCCCACATAATGTCACAGAGGCTCTATTTAAAATTATCTCCCAAGTCAGGGCTCTGAAAGAAATCCTGACTGATCAGGGCAGTATGTTTATGTCATGCACCCTTCGCAAACTCTATGAGTTACTGGGGGTTAAATTAAGCTACAATAGTCTTTATTACTTACAGAGAGACAGCTTGTTTGAACGATTTAACTGAACTCTCCAAAACTTAATTCGTAAGTTTGTGAGTGAAGACACAAAAAACTGGGATAAATGGCTCAAGCCTCTGTTATTCGCAGTATGAGAGGTTCCACAAGCCTCTATGGGGTTTTTTCCCATTTGAATTATTGTACGGGTTTTCGCCGTGTAGCATCCTAGATATCATACAGGAAAATTAGGAGGTGGGACCTTCTACTAGTAAAAACAAAATTCAATGCATACTTGAGCTGTGTGTAAAACTCCACATACTCAGTCACCTAACCCAGGAGAATTTGCATCAGGCGCAGGAATATCAGTCTCAGGCATACAACAGGGGTCTGCGCCTGCAGGAGTTCACACCGGGAGAAAAAGTACTTATGTTATTACCCACATTGAGCTCTAAATTGCTTGCCAAGTGGCAAGGGTCCTTTGAGGTCACATGGCGAATTGGGGACGTCGACAATGAGGTGAAGTGAACAGAGTTCCCTTAATGAGCCTATCCCACAAAAAAAAAAAACTCAGCCTTTGCCACTCCATTTGGTTTACACCAGTTTGTCACCCTCCTATTCGTTTTATTTGGGGACTCAGCAACATTTCAACATCTCATGGACAAAGTCCTCCACTCACACGCTGCCAATGCTAGGTCCTAACTCAACAATATCATTATATATAGTAACGATTAGCCACAGCATATAAAACACCTTAGGGCTGTTCTGGAGTCCTTGAGGCATGCAGAGCTCATGGTTAACCCATAGAACTGTGCAATTGGGCAGGTGGAAGTACAGAATTTGAGCTTCCATTTGGGTCATGGGCAGGTGCATCCCCAAATTGAAAAGACTGCAGCAGTTGTGACCTGTCTGATGCCCAAGACCAAAAAAGGGGTGAGACAGTTCCTGGGGCAGACTGGCTATTATCGTAGGTTTGTGTCGAACTATTTGGATGTCAACAGCCCACAGACTGATCTCACTAAAAAGGGGGCACCAGATCCGGTCAACCGGCTTTGAAAAAAAAAAGCATAAAAGCGGCACTGCGTAAAAGTGTAAAAGTGACACTGTGTGGTGGGCCACTATTGCACTCCCCTGACTTCTTACTCCCCTTAATTTTGCAGACTGACATGTTGGACAAAGGGCTGGGGGTCATTTTGTCCCAGATGGTGGAGGAGGAGGAGTGTCTGGTGCTGTACATTAGCCACAAACTCTTAGTGTAAGAGAATAATGCCCAGGTGAGACAGCAGGCTGCAACTGGTTTTCAACTACTTGCATCTACCTGCAATAATAAAATTACAGGTAGACACAAGACTGGTCTTGCGTCGATACACAATGATTCAGATAATGACAAAGTGTTGCAGAGGGTCTTTACAGTTTTTCTCTATTGGTTTGGCTCATTTCTTGAAACAGAAATGACATTCCCAAAATAACATGGACAAATCTCCAAACCACCTTGCAATTGCTCACAACAGAATAGCATTTCTCATTGCTTTCATCAAATTCCAGTTGTCTTAGTACATGTCTCAATTGTTTCAGTGGATCTCTGCAAAAGATTAAGTACAAGTAGCCTACAGTTTGCACAGTTTGCCTACATTTA
>JAPEIY010000007.1:25071304-25084993 GCA_026122135.1 Cathorops aguadulce | reverse complement strand
GAAGCCTTTCGGATGAGAGGTGAAACGTCTTCAAGAATCTTTAAGCAAGTCCAGTTGCTCTCTTTTACCACCTACAAATCATAAATGAAATACAAGCCAAGGACTAACAATGACAGTAAAATAAAATTTAGACTCCCACTTAGTAATAATCCTGTGACACTGTTTTAATGCATTTTCTAATACATTAATCCTGTACCAACAGTCCTGTCACTTATTTAGTGCATGCACCACAAACTTATTTTTTTAAAATGTAATCCTTGGTTTCTCTAAGATTGAGTCTCCAGTGTAAGCACTTGTAACAGTGCAAGGTTAAAGCTCTATTTTCTCAACATCTTCAGCATAGAAGCTTACAGTTTCTCTCACACAAGTTGCAGTGTCTTAACTCAGATTTATATTTAAAAAAAAAAACATTGAGAACTGCCTATATCTGTAAAAAAAAAAAAACTTTTGATAACACTGAATGTAACTATAAATGGATAAAATGTATGACATGTAGGTCTTGACTAAACAATTAACTGGGGACAATGGACATCCTGATACTGCCTTTATTTTCTGCTAACCAGCTCCAGTGAGGAATTTAGGATGTTGATTAATTTTAATTACAGGATACACAACTTTTACAAACAATTTAGTTTATTTAAAATGTATGATTTCCAACAAATGTTAGCAAAAAGGTTAGATATAATCCAGACGCTGATCTCCAGAAACCTTCAATGCTTTCCTGATCAAAGCGATTTTTTCATTCGCGCACACTCATACAGATACGACAGTACACAATTTAACCAGATTTTGAAAAGCCCAAACACATTTTGGACATGTTTAATCTTTCATCTTTTATAATATGCTTTGTACAGTTCATGGTAAAACACGCACGTAAAGCAAACAAACAAACAAACAAAAAAGAAAAGATCTAGGGATATTTTAACAAACAGTAAAAATGGAAAAAGGAACTAAAAAAAAATATATTTCAACTTTTCTCCCACAAAATTGGGGAAAACATGAAGATGCACACTGATGAACATTTGAGAATGCAGGAAGCTTTTGGACAGAAAAAGTTGGATGCTCAATTAAATGAGACGCCGGAATGCCCAAAAGACCATTCGAGCAGAAACACAGTCCGTTTCATTGGAAATATTTAAAAAATAGAGAAAGGAGTACTTAATCATCAAATCTGATCTTCTTTCCTTGAGGTTTTGCACCGCCTCCACCACCGCGGCCACCTGAAAAATACATCACTAACTTAAGATCTTTATAAATTAGCTGAAATATTTATCAACACAAATGGATTCACTGTAATATGTTGCTATGGAGACTACTTAGGAATGTCTAGATCCAACTGCTGTAATTTCAACCACAAAAGTGCTCTGTGGTTTGTTAAACTAACTTTAACTACAAGCGCTAATGCTTACAAACATGTGAAAGTGATGCATTTATTACCTCTGAATCCTCCTCTTCCTCCTCCTCTCCCTCCAAATCCTCCTCGTCCTCCTCTAAATCCACCCCTTCCTCCTCCTCTTCCTCCAAATCCTCCTCGTCCTCCTCTGCCACCTCCGAACCCTCCTCGTCGTCCTCCTTCTCCTTTCGGCTTGGCGTAGTCAAGAGTCACTTTGTTTCCATCGATCTCTGCATCGTCCATCGATTCCTTTGCTGCTTTGCAGTCTTCTTCACTGTCAAAGTCAACAAAACCGTACCTGCAAAATGCACACAACTTCAGTTACGTCTCAGTATTGCTTGTGATGTCAACTGCATCCCTGCTGTTACTATAATAGCACAGCTCCAAAGTTTCCTCCTCTTATAGATCACAGCAGATATGACAATGGGGGTTTATGCTATCCAAAAAAAACCACCCACTCCACAAGGTATAAACTTCTACCCCCTGAAGAGGCCAGAAACACTTACATTTACAGCTTTACCTCTTGTTACAAAACACCAGCACCAAAAACTTTACAACCTCCTCTTAATGATTTGCACACACAGGTTATAAACAAAGGTGCTACACAGTCAGCTGTCTCACATCAGACATAAGGAACTCTCATCACAGAGGAGAGACTTGTAGTAATATGTGAGTGTGAATCTACTTCTCGTGCGAATCCATGCTCTGTCACCACCAGACAGAGAGGAGCTCATGAGAAGAGAATGGAAATTTAACAATTAAACTACTGAACAAGTTTGGAAGCTGCAATTAAATCAGCCTCAATTTAAAATAAATATCACACCCTGGCATTGGAAACAGAAACCTGTTACATTTGAACATTAATTTATTCCATGTCTATTTTATGCACTTGGCTGCGCAAAAAAAAAACAACCCACCCCTGTAGGTGCCATGCTAATAACTCCGAACTACTAGCACTGGGTGATGGGTACATCATAATATATGTAATTATTTAAAAACTTTCAACTATTCTGAAGTAATTTGTGCATCTTATATAGGATTTAAGTTGTAAAAAAAAAAAACCCTGCTCCTTTTCATTGTTCCTTTTTTTGGGGGGACAAAACCCCATCCTTATAAAACAAGATAAAGCTTCAAGTGCAAATATTTTGAGAAACATTTCTTGGCAAAACTACACAGTGTGACACAATCACATACTGTAAACTCTTTTCACCAATAATTTATTATATTTTTTTACCCTTTACAGGATCCTGTATCTTTATCTGTGGCTATTCTGGCAGCAACAGCACCCTCAAACGCATCCTTCAGCGTTTGGTCTGTTGTTTCCTCTGACAGTCCTTTAACAAACAGTGTTTTTGTAGGTCCTGTAACAAGAAAAAATACAAAATTCAAATTTCTTGTCCCATTTTTTTCAGCTACTTGGACAACAGTTTGGGAAAAATAGCCATTTGACTGAATGAAGAATTTACATCATTAATAATGTCAACTGATGTGTATTACAAAATTAAAAAAGTAAAATACTATTCATCCTTCAATTCAAAGCTAATACTTTTTTGTACTCAAATCACACCAGACATCCATTTAGATTGCACAGCAATACTACACATTATGCAGAGTAGCTGAAACTACATGGACAGGGAAAACACTGGGGAAAAAGGGAAGAAAAAAAAAAAAGCCTGCTTGCGGGTACCTTACTGGAACCAAGTTTTTATATTTTACATACATACACACAAAGAGGAGGTTTATCATTGAGTGGTGAAGATATTTCACAAGTGAGTGGAACTATATATGGCAGAGACAGGCATGAGTATTTTACTGCGAAATACGCCACTCGCGGTTTCCATACGGACTACATCCAGGATATTGAGCGACATTTTTCAAAATCCTCACTCATAATGAAAGATGAACTGTTGATCAATTTGTGTACGTGTCTATAATAAAAATGACACATTGGCTTGAAGATATATGTTTATCATCTTGTGTTGAAAAACCTCACATTTTTCATACAAAATACATTGTGGATCTGAGTGACATTTCTCTGATATTTCACTCTGATGACGTCACTCCCAGCATTTTCCCATTGACTTGACACATCAAAATGACAAGGCTCAATTAAAGTTCTTTTGACTAACTTGCATAATGTGTGTGTATACGTCTATATAATAAAGAACATTACACAGTGGTGCAAAGATATGAAGTTTATCTTCTTATGTTGAAAAATATCACCTGTGAAATATACATTCGCCACTCAAAGATAAACTTCATCTTTGTGGCACCATGTAATTTCCTATTTAATAATATTATGTAATATTATATACAATTACAATCACACTAAAAAAAGTTTTAAAATATATAGTGCAAATGTTTACTGATGTAAAATGCTATTAAGTGAACATTACTTTCTTGAAGGTTTAAAGTTTTATATTTTTAAATTAATTATCAAATTCACTGTGAGTAGCTTTTTAAATTAATCAAGAAATTGCAGGCACTGGCCAGACTTAAATCAGTCACGTGTGACATGGGGAGACAAAAGCTCACAGCCAAAATGTTCAGTGACTTGCCAACTTTTTTGGAAAGAGTACAAATACAATTTGCTTTTTTGTACAAGGATTATGATATGAATATACTCATTTCTACTGCACAAACACTGATCATTTTGTTAGCTGCCACATTTTAGTTTAATTAATGCATCCATTACATGACTGAACAAATAGACAGGTCTGTTCACTGGTCTGATGGACTAGCTAATAAATTTGTCTTCTGCTGCCAAGTGCTTAAAATGAGTGACTATCCTGAACAGAATAGGTGTTAACACTAACCTGATCCTCCTCGTCCTCCACCCTCTCCTCTGCTCTGGCTGAACTCTAGTCTGATGCTCCTGCCTTCGATTTCTGTGTTATTGCATGAAGCCATTGCCTCCTTGGCATCATCTGTGTTTTCAAACTCAACAAAGGCATACCTGAAAATAACATCACAAGCAGTTCATGTATTTACTAATATCAAAGGATTCTTATTGACAGAGCAATTTTAGGGTAGAAAGCCACATCAGGACTTGACTATCTTAAAGAACAACATGGCGATTCAGACAGACAAAAATGTTCATCATATGTGGCATCAACAGTTCAGTTACTTCAGGTAATAAAAGGAGTAAAACTAGTTTTGATCTTAAATGAAAAAAGTTAAGAACCACAGATTAACATATGAGCACTTACCCTTTTGGCCGGCCATTATTTTGTGGTATTCTGATAGCTACAGCGTTCTCAAAAACGCTCTGCAGAGACTCCTCTGTGGCACTGAACGCGAGATTATTTACAACCAGAACCTTGTTTGCAGGCGCAGAAGCTAAAGAGAGAGAAAAATAACAGTTACACACTTACTTCTCACAAAATAATGTGCTTTTGTTCAGCTGAAAGCACACTTGGTTTTTGGAGCCAACTGTATAAAACCACATCAGGACTTGACTATCTAGGAGCCACATGGGAATTCAGATAGACAAAGTGTTCATCATATGTGGAGTTAACATTCCAGTTACAGTTGAGTTACTAACTGGTCAGTTTAGCCAGGGGATGATCATGTCTAATTACATCAAATGACTTACACAAAGAATGGAAAAATGGCAGCTGGGGTTAAGTGCACGGCGAGGATGATTCAAAAAAGGCTCCCCCGTGCAGGGAAGAAGTCATGCAAAGCTAGAAAAAAAGTCCATCAATGAGAAAGAAGAGCCAGGCTGAGGTTTGCTCAAGACAAAGATTGGACTATAGAGGACTGGAATAAGGTGGTCATCTGGGTCCAATTTTCAGTGGGTCCTCCCATCACCTAGACATCTAATGGTTATATGAAGACTTGGGGAGGCCTACCAGCCACAATATCTCACCCACTGTGAAATTTGTTGGAGGATCGGTGATGATCTGAACATGCTTCTGCATGGCTGGAATGGGGCAAATCTTGGTTTGAAGGACACATGAATAAAGCCATGTACAAGGCTATGCTGGAAGAAAACTTGCTTCCGTCTCCTCTCTGACAATGTTCCCCAACTCTGAGGATTGGGTTTTCCAGCAGGACAATGCTCCATGCCACACGGCCAGATCAATCAAGGTGTGGATGAAGGACAGCTGTCATGGCCAACCCAATCTCCAGACCTGAACCCCATTGAAAACCTCTGGAATGTGATGAAGAGGAAGATGGATGGTCATGAGCCATCAAACAAAGCTGAGCTGATTGAATTGTGGCATAAAGTCACCCAAAAGCAACGTGAAAGACTTGCATGTCAAGACACATGAAAGCTGTGATTAAATATCAGCGTTATTCCACCAAATATTAATTTCTGAACTCATCCCAAGTTCAAACATTATTATTGTGGTGCTTAAAACTGAATATGATCTTGATTTCTATGCATTATTCAAGGTCTGAAAACAATCTTTAATTTTGACCAGTTGTCATTTTCCGCAATTAAATGCTCTAAGCGACAATATTTTTATGTGGAATTTGAAGGAAATGTGTCAGTAATTTTTTTTTAAATTACATAAAGTTTATATTCCTCAAAAACACATACCTATAAATAGTAAAGCCAGAGAAACTGATAATTCTGAAGGGGTTCTCTTAATTTTTTCCAAAGCTGTGTGTGGAAATATATTTTTTCCATTCATTTGTCCATCACAATGCGTTCTACAGTAGACAACTTGTGAATATCAACAATTTCCTTCAGGATTAGTTTAAACAGATATTCTGGATGTCCTAAAGTGGAAGGTCCTTGTCTTGGAATTCAAACTGAGGCAAATCAGGTTCTCAGAACAGCAGCAGGAAATAGCTTAAAGGTTGCCATGGAAACAAACTGGACAGAAAAGTTTCAGCTCTGTTCTGCCCTCTAGTGGACATGACTTGATCGTGATGGTTTTTTAATTCCTGTAAATACATAAGGGTTAGTACGTAAACAAGGCTACTCAGACCTGACCCCTCTGTCCAACTGTTTCACAACTGTCTTGGGCACAACTGACTACTTGTGGGATTCTTGTCTGGATTATAAAAAAAAAAAAAGTTAAGACAAATGAGAATCATTAGTTTGTTAGAAGGTTAAACTCACCTGGCCCTTTGCTGCCTTGTCGGCTTTTGGCACCCGTGAAGTCCACCATGATGGATCGGCCCTGAACATCTGAACCCTGTGTCTCCTCCAACATTTTCTCAGCGATTGCTTCAGTCTTGAATTCAATATATGCAATTCTGTCCAGAATAATAAACCATGTCAGTTATCTGTGCATGAAAATTAAACCAATTGCATTACATTCAGTACTTTTCCCTGCTCTGATGTGAGTATTTTAACACTGTAGTTTATTCTATTTAGGTAACAAGTTTTTAGTTTTAGTGTTGGGCAGGACAGTGGTCAGCAGTGTCACCTCACAGCCAACAAGATTTCGGGTTCACAGCCAACAGGGGTCTTTCTTTGTGGAGTCTGCATGGGTTTCCACCACCAACCAAAGACATGCAAGTTAGGTTAACTGGCTACTCTAAATTGCCCATTGGTGTGAACATTAGGATAGGAACTGCTCTACGTCCTTGACGTTCACCCTGGGTAGCCCTCCTGAGCTAGCTAACAAATCTGCAGTAAACAGTCAACTATGGCTGATACATGAGAAGAACTTTTAGTATTACCCTCTGCTGGTGCCGTTCTGGCCGACAGGTATCCTGATATCCAGTGCTTGATCGAAAACCTCCTTCAGCTCATCTGAAGTTATCGAGTATGGCAGATTTTTCACAAACAGTGTCCGGGCATCTCTCTCTGCACACAAATACATACAAAAACAAAAAAGCTTAATTTCTGGTTTCCTTAGTGTGTGAAATAGGCACATGCTGATTTTAACATTAGGTGATGAATGCCAATATCTTTCTTAGCATTATGATTTAAATAAATAAAATAAAAATATTAAAAGCCCAGGTAACAAAAGCTTCCCATCAGCACATGCCCAATGTGACTATAAATAAGAAAATGCATGTTACCCTTTTTGCTTTCCTGAGAGTCCTCTTTACTTTTTGCTCGGTCCAGTTTGATTGGCTGACCCATAAACTTCTTTCCATTGAGACCAAGGGCTTGCTGAAGCTCCTCTTCTGAGCCAAAGTCGACATAACCAAACTTCCTGCAACAATGAGCTTCATTATTAGCAACAAAAAAATAAAACCCACAAAGAATTACAATTAAAAAAAAAAAAAAGAGGGTGTGTGTGTGTGTTCAAGATTTATCAGTGTGGTTTTGGGAATTGGCCAAGTTTCTATGCATATCACCTCATGATGCTTGAAAACATACCCTATATTTGTAGAATATGTTAAAAGCCCATATATAAAATATTGTTCAATGAATTTCATATCTTACAAGGACAATAATTCTTAACCCCACCACCCACCAGTAGAGATTGCCACATTTGCATAAAGTTTTAGTTGTTCCATCTACCGCCACTGTAGATCATCAGCTCACAATGAAAATAAATAACTGCCATGATAGCAGTGTAAACATAATTTAATGCAAGTGTATAGACTACTCACCTGGACCCTCCAACACGAACATCCTGAATCACAAGGCCCTCTTTCTTGAAGAACTTGCTGATGCCTTCCTTAAGTTCTTCAAAACTCTTATCTGGGTTCAGGTTGCCCATAAACAAACTGACAGCTGAAAAATAAAAGTTCACCACTGATAACTAAAACTGACCTCCACCCCATCAATATGGCTTAATAACGGTTAATAATTAACATCAAATGTACAAAAAAATAACTAGCCGCAATATTGTATTACACAGCACTTTTGAATTATGCATTCTGACTGACCACAAGGTGATTTTCTATAACAGCAGCTCTGATGGTAGTACAGCTGCATGTCACTGAGTTATATTAAATGTGCTCATTCTAATACATTATGACTTTTATAGTAACAGCACATTCACAGGGACTTGTACGACAGATGCTCCACATAAACACATTTCAGCATGGGGTTTCCATAATCCACATGTTAACAGTCACAGGTAAAGCTGAATTTTTTCCAGCATCTCCAGGACAGAGGAGGCTATGCTTTGTGGTCTTGCAGCAAAACGACAAGCTGCAATATTCTGTCTGAAAAGCTGACAAGGGAACAACTGTTCATAGATGATATAACGCTAGAGAGAACAGGAACTCGCTCATTTTGCCAACGTTCCACAAGGTTAAATACTACCATGGAATAAAATTTTAATAAATACATTTAATTGTTGGCAAACTGTGGTGGTGAGAAATAAGACACTTGGGAGATGCGCCATTATCGGGAAATAATCCAGAAATGGTAACAGTACCTCCGCATTATCCCTCAGTTGATTCCTTACATATTCTTGGGTTAAATATAGTGTACTACCAATTAACATGCTTACTCAAATTTATTCAAACACTCCAAGAGAATCTTACCTTCATCAGATTTGGCTTTTTTAGCTGGTGGAGTACCTTTATTCTTTACATCAGCCTTTCTCTTTCCTGGTGTTAAATGAGCAGCTACAGTTTTGAAAATATATTAAAAATAAGTTAAGCATGCAATTCTGAAACACAAAAGGTTTTAAAAATCACAAATTAACTTTTTAGAGAACCTGAGCACATCAGATCAAATTAATATCATCAAGTCTCAGTATTAAGTCCCTTGAGAGTCATCATCTGTGCAGTGGTATTTAAAAGAATAATAATAAAAACACACAAGATTTTTATATAAAATATAAGAAATGTAAAGTAGCCTACATAAGGATACAATTATCCACTACAGAGAGAAATTGTGAACAGACACTCAATTTTACCTTCCTCATCCTCCTCCTCCTCGTCGTCCTCATCATCCTCCTCATCCTCATCATCGTCCTCCTCTTCTGATTCCTCCTTGCCCCTCTTCACTGCCGCTTTTTTAGCTGATGCAGGTGTTGTGTCCATTTCCTCTTCCTCCTCTTCTGAATCTGTTCAAAAAACAACAAATGTTAGAGATTCAACATAAACTCCAGAGCTAAAATAGGAGGAACAGAGCACATCAGATCAAACACCACATCAAATAGTGTCAGCATTAAGTCCCTAAATACTCATCATCTGTGCACTGGTATAAGTAGACACACATTTTATTTACATATAGACAAATGTTTTATCGGGATATACACCAATCATATTTTTCATATGAACTACATCCAGGACATGGAGAGCCAAAACTGTGACCTAAATCTGTCTCTCACTCGTGAGGAAATCAATGAATTTTTTTGATAAATTTGGGGACTGCGTTTGTGAACATGTCTATAAAATAAAAAGATCACATGTTAGCTTGAAAATATGAAGTTGATCTTCTCTTTTTGAAAAACATCAATCATTTGCTTCACTCACTCGTGAATATGTTCACCACTCGAAGACAAACTTTGTATCTTCATGCAACCATGTAATATCCTCTATTCATATAAAATTGTTTTAACAAAAGTTTAGTAGGAGTGAGATCAAGTGAACATTTCTCCACTTATCAAGATAATAACTTGCATAAAAACACACAAACGCACCATCCTCCTCCTCAGACGACTCTTTAGCTGGAGCGGCTTTAGGAGCAGGCTTAACAGGGGCTGCTTTTTTAGGAACTGGAGCTTCCTCCTCTTCTGAGTCATCATCTGTCACACAAATTAAATATTTCAAATAAACCAGGCTCAATTTGCTATAATAGGTTGGCATATGTAAATATAAGTTACTTAAGTATAATCTGTTATCCATGTATACTACCGTCATCGTCGTCATCATCATCAGACTCCTCTTTCTTTGCAGGAGCTGCTTTAGCCTTCACAGGTTTTGCCTTAGCTGATTTAGCAGGGGTAACCTTTTTTGGTGGCTCCTCCTCTATAGAGGAAAAGAAATTAGACATGCTAAAAACTTTTGCATTACAACACAAGTTTAAACTGGATTTTAATGAGATGATATATCAGGCCAGGACCAATCAGTTCAATCTATGCTCTTTACACAAGATATTAGGAAACATACCAGATTCTTCTTCATCATCATCATCTGATTCCGCAGCAGCAGCTGCTTTCTTGGCAGAGGCTGCTTTACCAGCAGGGGCTTTAGCTACTTTAGCAGCTGGAGATTTAGCTACTTTAGCTGGAGGAGCCTCTTCCTCTGTTAACAAGGAAAAAGTAAAAAAAAACGCCTTTAATGCACAGGGTCATGCCTCAATCACCTCACTCATTTTATTATATACACATATAAACCACAAACTTTATATACAAAAAAAAAAAATTATGCACAACCCACCAGATTCTTCATCGTCGTCGTCATCATCATCGTCATCATCATCGTCGTCATCACTTTCTTGCTTGATAGGGGCTTTTCCATTTTTCACTGCCTTCACTGGAACTGTGTTCTTCTTGAGTGCAGTTTTGGGTGGTGGAGCCTCAATTTAAAAAAAAAAATATATATATATATATATCACATATAGATACTCGGATAGCATATAGACAGCGCTGATGAGTGACAATACAATAAAAATCAGTATGCAAAATACTGCTCAGTTAAAACTCACCTCTTCTTCATCTTCATCACTGTCCTCCTCACTAGACTCTTCAACTTCCTTTGGAGGTGGAGGAGCCTTTTTCTTTGGTGCTGCTTCCTTCACTTGCTTTTTCGCCGCCTGTAAAAATTACATTAAAAAAAATTTTTTTTTTGCACTATGCCAATGTGTCCACAAAGCTTCGGCAGTTATGGGATTCCTTTACTACAATTTTATAGTATTTGAATTTAGTTAATTTCTTGAAGTGCCAAGTTACAGAATAGAATTGTCCAGTGCATTTCATATTTTAGGAAAATGACCAGAATACTATGTTAAGAAAAACTAACATGCACAATTAATGCTTGATAAAAAATGGCTAAAAAACAAAATTATAAACATTTTTTAAAAGATGCACACAATTAACATTTCATTTGGGGGAAAAACCTGTATAAAAAGCTAAACGAAAATAATGCACATATAGATAGATTTATAATACTTTTAAAAATGATTAAAATAAAAAAAGAACGTGCACAAAGGCCACGTGTGATCACGGACAAACCCACGTGGGCTCACGGCACACATGGCATAGCATATAGCATGCTAAGCTAACTAGCACACTACCGCAGGAGAACACAATCCCAAATCGGTCGGTAGTTAGTATTTAGTGCACCAGAGGTGAAGCGGCTTTTTAAAATTATAATTAATAATTATTATTATTATTTCCAGCTGTGTGACATTAAGGCGCGCGCATCGACGGAACTGCACTTTTTTTTTTTTAAATTCCGTTATCGTGGCTTTCCGCGTGCTGATAAAATCGTGAAGAGTTATTAGCTAACGAAGATAAACTTCGCTAAAGACTAAAAAAAAACAAACACCTATATTAAAAGACGATCTATAAATACCCATCACGAAGCGCCTTGAATTCGATGACAGCTCTAATAATACAGAGGAAACTAACCAGGATTTATGTGCTGCGTTTCCTCATGTGACATAAGGATTTTAAATCTAGCCTGTTGGACCAGCGTCAATAACTACCCTTCAATTTAAAATATATTTTAATTACATTTTGGATTAACGCTTAATTTAACATGTACAAAACGGATCAAGGCCCAGCATCGGCCATTTTAAGTTCAGAAATAGCCTATTTGGGCTGAATCTCAAATGGCGGCTCACTCCCTACTCAAGTACACTACATCGTGCACGAGCTACCAACCTATACGCACTATGTAGGAACACTACATATCCAGTACGCAACTAGCTAATACTCAACCCTCGCAGGATACCAACATGGCCAAGGCCGCTCAAATCTGAATCCACCATTTTTTTTTTTTCAGTACAATATGGTGGCGTATTAAGGTTTTAACAGACAGTTTTTTTTAAATATACTGACAATCTAAGTGAAATTAAAATTGTGAAACTAGACTTAATCTTAATTTAGATCTTAAAAACATATCCGTATGTAGGATTTCTCAGTAGCTAATAGCATGGAAACGATTAAACTTCGACGTAACCGCGAAGACCTCATTTTGAATTTTAGTCACGGTGTTAAAGCAGGAGAAGAGAGCTTACCTTCGCGAGTTTCACCATGGCTGGGGTGTTTCACCGAAACACGATAATAATTAATTAAAACTAATCGTTTTTTTCCCCCCTGCAGGTCACTAACACGTGGTTCACTTGAACAACCTGCCGTACAGTCGGTTTGATGGTAAAAGAGCCCCTGCTGCAACTCGGTGAGGCGCCTCAGCACGTCTCCGCCCACTCACTCAGAACCAGCGGCAACTGACACACGGGGCTGATGGGAAATGTAGTTTTTTTAATACAGATATTTTACTAATCAACGCATTAAATATCAACGGTGTAAAATATTAAACGAAAAAAAACATGAGGGTTTATTTACACTCATGACGTTTTCTGATAATTTTGCTCCAATGTAAATTACTTGTTCAACCGTTTGAAATTCAATTCCAATACAACTATATATCCCTTTGAACAAAGGCGGCGTTGTCTAGACCAATCGGATGTCGTTTTCTCATCCGGGTGTTCAGCTCACAGTTGCGAGTTATGAGTTGAAAACACTGAGCTCAATATGAAGCCGTCTGACCGCCATCTTACCGCTCGCATCGCGGAACGGAGTGGTCATTTAGAGTACTGGAAGCTATACAAAACTGGACAAGTTATTTATGTAGTAACTAAATAACTAGTAACTACATAAATAACTTGTCCAGTTTTGTATAGCTTCCAGTAGTCTAAATGACCATTCCGTTCCGCGATGCGAGTGGTAAGATGGCGGTTATAGTTGGTGAGAAAAATTGCAAGAAAAATGCCTGCATGTGCAGCAGTGAGTTGTACAAACTGTCAAGTCAAAGGTTGTAGACGGACATTTCACTTGCTAGTATTGATAGTGTGTGATCATTTTTACCCGTGTGTGCACAGTGCCATGTGCGTGGACCCCTGTAACATTTTATGATGGTTTGCAAGAGCGAAAGAAAGAAACCCTCCAGAAAATCGGTCTCATCGTCTTGTCTTTTTTTGTTGAAAACATGGCATTGATATCTGGGATGAACACTGTGACTGTCAGATTTTCGATGGAAATGTCCCAGACTAGATCAAAGCCAAAGTCGAGACATGTTTGATACTGAATGTGAGAGCTCAAGCTCAGCAGCTCAAATTCAAAAAGAACAAGGTTCTCGGACAGACGTTTCACCTCACAGTGACCTTGACCTTAGGATCTCAAAATCTAATCAGTTTATCTTTGTCCCCAAATGCACAAATGGTGAAAGTTTGGTGAAATTCCTTTGATTTG
>JAPEIY010000007.1:19298476-19309501 GCA_026122135.1 Cathorops aguadulce | reverse complement strand
ACTTCTTCAGCTTTTTGGCCAAAGACAAAAGCTTGTCAGTCCTCTCTTTTGTAAGAACTGTTATGATTGGCTATCATACTCTCGCCAGCGATGTTTTGGCCAATTAATTTGTAGACAACACGTATTCTACCACGAGACTTAGCAAGACTAAAGATGGCAAAAATGTAAACATGCAACATCGTCATAGGAATGAATTATGCTTGAGTATCACGAAGGAACATACCTCAATCCCCCTCAATAAAAAAAAAAAAATCTCAACGGATTTGGCATAAAAAGGTCGATTTTTACTCAGAAAAAGCGGAAATCCACCGAAAAGTGGAACACTCATCCCTGAGAAATACCCTCCCCCAATAAATAAATAAATTGTGGACACCTGACCACTGCACCCATAAGTAGCTCTGGATACTGGACAGGATTGTCTGGGATGCCTTTGTATCCTGTAGCAGTTTCTCGAGAGCTAAGAAGCCCAAACTCGTTCAGGCATGACAAAGCCCCTGTGCACAATGTCTGCTCCATGAAAACATGGTTGGCCAAGGCTGGAGTGGACGAATGAGAGTTCTGCACAAAACCCCATATCTCAACTCCACTGAACACCTTTGGAATGAACTGGAATGTCAATTGCAACCCAGAATTCCCCACTCAACCTTACTAATGCTCTTAGGGATGAATGGGGATAAATCCCTACAACCACTATCCAAATTCTAGTGGAAAGTCTTCCCAAAAGAGTGGCAGTTACTATAACCAGGGGGGAACATCTGGAATAGCATGTTAGCTGGTGTGATGGTCAGGTGTCCACATGCTCTTGGCATGTGGATGAGCATCATGGCTCAAGATACTCTCGTGGCTCAGATCAGGAGCCATTTCGGGGCTACAAAAATACTTGTATTTTAATTGGAGAGAACTCAATTGAATTAGTGTACACACTATGCATTATAGTGCCTCTACTTCGTGGCTAAGCAGCACTGCACTTTGCCTAGCGAGTTAGAGGTTTGTTTTCCCCATGTAGTGTGTCACCTTTATTCAGCCACTCAGCTCATCAATCCAAGAGAAAGATAATTCTCAAAAAAGAAAAGTTTCCCCTTGGTTTTTGCTTTATACATGCTCAAGGATGTGCAAAGAAAATGTGCAAAGGGCCTTTTGTAGCAAATGTTTTTAAAAGCATTCCTTCAATGTTCACCACTAGATTGTGAGTTTTTAAATGGTCAATTTACGACGATATTTTTATACTGGGTTATCACAATTTAAAACCCAACACCCCTACTCTGAACGCAAGCTAAGGTTGAAATCCTAAGTAAACTGACTAATCTACCTAATACCCAAATTATGAGTAAGCTCATTATCAGGAAAGATGTATTTTTACCTGATAAAACATAGAAGAGTTTAAAAGCTCCTGTTTAAAATTCAAACTCCTAAAATGTATTGAGTTTATTGGGCGCAAAGGGATTTTCATTGTAAAATGTATCATACAAAATCTACCATTTAAATGGTTGGCGGTTTGAATGATGCACACGTGTGCACCCCCCAAATGATTTATGCAACATCAATTAGCACCTAATTCAAGCTCCTGTTTGCTCAGTACTGAGCAAAAATATTGGCTTCATATACAACAAATGATTAGTTGGAATAAACACTTAAATCCTCAACAAAGAACATTAAAATGTCCAGATTTCACCACAGATGGAAGTGATCAATAAAGTTTTATGGACTACACTGACCGACCATATGGACAATTATGTGGACACCTGAGCATCACACCCATATGCGCATGCTAAATATCCCATTCCAGATTTAGTCCCTCTTTTGCGATTATAAATCACCTCCAATCTTCTGACAAGGCTTTCACTAGATTGTGGAGTGTGGCTGTGGAGGTGTGTGCTCCTTCAGCCACAAGAGCTTTTGTAAGGTCAGGCACTACTGTTCAGCGAGGAGACCTGGAGTGCAGTCAAAGCTCCGGATCATCTCAAAGTTGTTCAGTGGGGTTGAGGTCAGGACATTGTGACTCAAGTTCTTCTACTCCAACCTTGACAAACCATGTCTTCATAAACATGGCTTTGTGCACAGGGGCACAGTCATGCTGGAACAGGTTTGGGCCCGTCGTTCCTGGGAAGGGAAATCTTAAAATGCTACAACATACAAAAAAGACATTTTAAACAATTGTGTGCTTAGAACTTTGTGGCAACAGTTTGGAGAAGAACTACATATAATCGGGATGGTCAGGTGTCTACAAACCTTTGGCCATATAGTGCATTTGCTCGGAGAGGATGACACCAGATATTTATATTTAAAATAGACATTTATATTAAAAAAAAAAAACCAAAAACAAAACCACACCCCCACCAATTAAGATTGAAGGAGTGAAGGCTCTTATAAAAATAAAAATCAATCAGATGATCATTTGGAAAGAGAAAAACACCACATCCAGTCCTCACAGTAATACATTTTATGCTACAGAAGACACTGCTGATCAAAAGACATGAAATTAAATCTCTCAACACCGTTACCACTGGTTTTGTCATGTGCCATTAGTGATGTCATGCTTTGTATGGCTGTGCTTGTGTACACACACGTTTACTGAAACCAAACAGATGTTGGCAAGTTCACATATGAAAGGGTTTATTCTACTGAGGTTTAGTTTCATCTGTGCCATTATATCTGCCTTAGAATGGTATTCCACCAAGCAGTCACCAAATTTCACATCCATTCCAAAAACCAAAATGGGGAAAGAGGTCTATTCCTAACTTGCATCTTAAGGTTAGCCACAATCTTCTGTCTTCCACAGAACACTAAAATCCAATGATTGTCCTACTTTGTAAATGGCAAAAGCCTTTCACTTTGGGGGGGAGCTCTATGGCTGGAGCCTTTGTTTTTCTACACAACTTTCATCTTTCACCGTAATCAAACCTTACGGTCAGAGATGGGCTTTTAATGAAAAACCAGTGATTTAGCTGTCACCACTTGTACAATGGATCATTACAGGGAATAATCAGTCCTTGGGGTCCCTCTCTAAAGAAAAGTCTGCCACAGACAGAAGGCAAGGCCAAAGAAAATTGATGGCTTTCTCCCACACCTGATTATTTAAGGTCCACACACTAAGGATAAAGAATACAACAGGGCATACAATCAATGCATACAGCGTCTCTGTGTGGTGCAGATTGTGATTAATCCCTTAATTGAAAAGGCCAACCATGTTATGGAGAGTAGGTGTTATGCAGTACAGCATTGATGCATGAGTGGTGATGAAATGAAGAGCCACACTCATCATGGGCACCAGTAGTAGCTGCAGCAGGAGCATGTTTGAATAGTAGTACATAATGCAAAACTAAACTTGCTTAATCTCACTGCGATAGGTTAGTCTGAGTAATGAAACATATCTAGCTAAAATTTCAAGTCCATTTAATCCCTGTCCAATGGCAAGGATTGTTAAGTGTAATGCAGAAATGTCCCACAAGCACCAGTGGGTTTCTCCGCCTACAGAGACAGTCTGCACTGGATACACAACCCCTCCGGGGGGTGGGGGTTTACCTTGCCCTTTCAATGTTCAAGCGATTTATATAGTCTCAGCTGCCCATAGTTTGCTGCAAATCTAATTATCCCATCACGAAATTGTCTTCGATTTGGATTCCGACATGACTGGAAGTGACGCCATATTTGTTGATCGATTCCTGCGCTCGGATTTGCTAAGCCGGACCATATGACCATGCCGTAGTATCTGCACTAATGTTACAGAGCCAGGTAACATACAACAAAGGGTAACTGAGAAAGCCAAGCACATGCACATCTGGAGGGAAATGGTTTGTAAATTATTTGCTGAAAATGCACCAGAAGGCATGTAAATTTCCAAGTTTTCTGGGAGACCATTCCTCCAGTATCTTTGCCACCGCAAACTCTAGAGCCACCCATTTTTTTATAATAAATTTATATAGCACCCTTCTCAAAACCCAAGGTCATTTTACAATTTTTGGGGGGGTTTGGGGGGTGGGGGTGGTGTTACTCCAGTGAGAAGCGGTAGTCAGAATGCGCACAGCATACTCTCAAACGGAAATGAAAAAGGCTGAAAAGGAAATGAACTATAGCCATTGACTTCAGATTTTCTAGAGAACCCTGGTAATGTGATGCATGAACAAGCACAGAACAAAACTATGCCATGGCCACATAATGAACAAACAGGTGACCAAACATTTTAACTGCATTAATTATTTGGAGGTGTGGCAGCAAGGGCATGGTCGAGCATAAGCTGTGAACAGCAAGGAGTCAGGTTGAACACCAGCAGGTCACATGTGACAAGTTACACCCATGTCTAATTACTAGCTGTCTATTAATGCGCAAGGGCAAAACAAGCACTTGAACGATAAAACCAAGGCAAGAATCTATGAAACCTGTATCCTCAGCTCCCTTCTGTATGGCTCGGAGACCTGGACATGCTACAAGAGGCGCCAAAAGAAACTAAACACATACCATCTTCGATGTCTACGAAAGATCTTCAACATCAAGTGGCAGGACAGAGTTACCAACAGTGACGTACTGAGAAGAGCAGGCCTGATCACCATTATGACTCTGATCAGCCAAAGACCACCGAGATGGCTTGGCCATGTGTCTGGAATTGATGATGCCGAATTCCCAAGCAGCTATTTGGCCAGCTGGCTACAGGCCTCAGACCTCTTGGAAGGCCCAAGCTGTGCTACCGAGATGTATGCAAAGAAACCCTGAAAGACTTCCACATCCCATTCAGAAATTGGGAACGGTTAGCCAGAGACAGCCACATGGAGACATGCAGCATGTACCGATGCCGCAAGATACGAAGATGAGCTAGCAGAACAGGAGAGGAGATGCCAACAAATACATGAAAGGACTAGCCAGGCAACACCAGTCAACCTCACTTGCAGCCACTGCAACCACCTCTGTTGATCCAACATTGGCCACATCAGGCACGAGTCGTTGCGGTGACCGAAGACAATTTCCACACTGATGTGAACTGCTTTGACCATCTGACTAGACGAAAAGAGCCAACAATTAACATGCGTCTTGCAAATGGCCAGTAACAAGAGAAAGTGCAACATGTCACCCCAGGTGTGTGTAGCTACATGGTAGGAGTAAAGTCACTGAAAAGTGAAAGGAGCACAAACTTAAAACACCCATTTTGAAGCCTGTTTCCCAGTTCCTCATCATCCCTCTTTAAAAAAATCATTACAGAAGGCAGCATAATGGATTTAAGTTTCTTTGTCGCGACTATTAGCTAACCATATTGAATGTCATCCTACCAAACTTGAGATTTAGCCTGATATGTTGGCTATGACTTTTTGTAGTCCGTTTCCTAGGTGTGCCTTTCCTGTCCAATGAGGTGCCTACACAGGCCATACACAGGAAAACATGGCCACGTCATTGCCCCCACCATAGATTAACATCCCAATACAAATCATTGGATCTAACCTGGCTACCCCATTATGAAAGGTCAGGCTTGGCCCCTGTTCACAACACACATTCAAGTCAGTCATTCAAGAAAAAGACAGACAGTAATCGTCTTTCCAAACAGATAATGGATTGTTTAGTGAAGGGCTACACAGAAAAAAGTCAAAACAATTTGGTTTAAAACAAAGAAAAAACACATGACAAGTCTTAACTGAACGCTTCATATTCATTGTGCAAAAATTCAGGCCCTTTGTTTTGAGGACTAAGCAATGAGCATTCCAAGTGAAACCCTCACAAATGACACCGATGTGAAAAGTGGAGTCATGATTAGCACCAGCAGGATATTGCTTCAACTCTGAATACTGCAGTGACACTTCGAGAAGGCGTGCATGCTCCTTTCCAGCTGATCTTTTAAACAGAAATCTGCCACATGAGGGCAGAAAGGGGGAGGGGGGGGACAACATTAAAAAGATCAAAATAAAAGGAGTATTTTCATGTGTACCCATCCTGTTCCCGCAGTATAATTGCAGAGATGTAATGGGATAATCTTCCCATCATTATGAGAGAAATGGAATATAAGGAGCTGTGTTTTCATCTGCACTTGCCTGGAAGTAAAAGAAAGGGATAACGGGGAGGAGATAGAAAGGGAAGCACAAAGTTGGGACTAATTGGCATGCAGTCTGAGCAGACCACAAGTCCACATAATAAATAAATAAATCCTACAATGAAGATCAGTAGAACCCATGTTCCTTCGTATATTCATAGGACCAAGTAAATCTGATCTGACAGTTCACTGCCAGGCGTTTCCTGAAATCAACAAGAGTGTGTTGGAGCAAGGAAAGCATTTATTCCCACGTCCAGTGCTGGAGCACCACTGTCCTATACTACCAGATGTGGGGTGCAGTCATGCAAAACAATGTGTCAAATCAGACCTACCTCAGCTACCGATGAGGACCAGGTAAAGAAACCAAGCCTGCCTACAGGCAACACACTGAAACCTCAGAGTCCAGATGCAGAAACACTGCCCTCTTGTACCCTTACACAGTGCTGGAGCTCAAACTCCATCAGGTTCAGGACTGTGGTCTCATGAGTATGCCAAAATGTATATAATGCCTATGCTGGAGTGCTGACTGACAGAAGGTACCAACATACTGTCAAGCCATGTCCTCCTCCCCCCAAAAAAAACACCACCACAATCTGCCAACCAGGAAAGGAAAACAAAATCAATGCTTTAACCTGCCACATGGACTCGTTATTGTATCTAGTCTGAAGTAGACGGATTGAGCAGGCGTCTGTGTAGATAAGAGCGTTCTGGCTCCACTCAAGAGTCTTGGCATTCACACAAATCAATAACACCCACCCACCCACCCAGCAGTCAGGAGGCCCTGTTCTCTACTTGATCAGCAAGGCTGGCTCCTGAGGCCAGGCTGGTGTGACAACTCTGGTTGACCCAGACCATCCAGACTGTGATGCGAGATAGGGGCAGCTTAAACAATACAATCCAAATAAGCTTGCTATCCAAATCCCCTCTCCAGTAAAGGGAAAGTCTATATGACTGAGCCCTCTAGAGTATAGTAAGGCACAATACATACTACTGATGCACACTGCCAATGTCTTATTCATGCTACAATAACATGCTTTAATGTTGAGTTTTACAATTAGGTCACGCAAGGTCAGTTTCTTTGGAGGCTTGTCTAAAAAGTAAGTATATTTGCACCAAGCACAGTGGTGGAGGCTTATTTCCTAGTCAGGACATTACAGAGGAAGGACACAGGTACACAGATCCTCTCAGTCCCCCCCCGCCAAAAAAAAAAAAATCTTTGGAACAAAGAAAACATTGTCAATAGCCCCACAGGCTTTGGCCAGTGCTGCTTAGGTCTTTGGGAATCCAAGATAAAAAGCCCTTCAACAGAACTGCTGAAGTCTTTATAAAAAGGTCTGGCTTGGTGGGATGGTGCTGAAAGCTTTCTCCTTACAAGCTTAGGGTTAGATTTCTAACCCTGGCAAGCCTGGTTGCTGCAGGGATTCCAGATCAAGGAGCTATACAGGAAGCTGAGAGAACAGGAGCTACTGTGGTGGTCAGTAGCTTCCAAAAGAGGAGGAAACTTTAGGTCAGTCATCACTAACACTATTTGGACCAGTGTCAAAAGACTCATGGCCTAGTTGACATGAAAGAAATGAGCTTTGGAATTCTCCATATCCTCAAGCTGTGATGTTCAAATGAGTTAAGACAACAGTGCCCTCAATACTTACCAGGTTTAAAGTGAGCCAAGCATGGCCTGGTTATTAGAGCATGGAATAAACCAAACACACCTGCACTGAAAGAGAAACAAAAAAAAAGCACTACACCTCAGAAAACGAGACTGCAAGTAAAAATGGTTAGCAGCCGTTTTATATTTCGCAAAGAACCAACAGTAAATAAAATCCTGAACAAAGTTGAATTGTGTGATCAATCCGACTCATTTCTTACCAGTCTACTGTGAAAGTGAATGAGAGACATTCAGACTTCAGATTATGCACACCTGTATAACAGCACCTGCACTTAAATGCTGCGAATTATCGATTTTTCATTTTTAAAAAAAGGGCTATAAACTAGCCAAAATCAACCAGAACCCAGCCTAAAAAAATAAATCAGGAAAATGAGCATTTCCACCATTTCAGGTTTAAGGAGAATAGAAGAGGGCATATCAGGAACTGCTTGCTAGCAGTGGCAACCACAAGAACTAAGCTGGATGGTGGATTTGTAGACCACCATCAAGTGCATACACACAAAAATAAATTGGTGGAAAAGTAAACTTGTTAAACAAAAACCATCCACTGCAATTCCTAGGAATTAAAATCGATCAGATTTCTCCTGCCATTCAGATGCTACCGGGGGACCAGTTATCTAGCTCAGTCTTTTATCCGAGAGGGCCACGATTCCTTTGAAATGGAGGACGGTCATCTAAAAAAGGATGAAAGCCAACCAAGGAACAAATGCATTAGACACAATCAGGGAATGAAAAAACAAAGCAGAAAAACAACCCTGTAGGCTTAAAAGACAGGGGAAAAAAATTGAGATAAGGACAGAAAGAAAATGGCTAGTAGAAGACTCATACCCTGCCAAAACCACAAATCACGCAAAAATGTACGAGCAGCCTGGGAAAGTCTAATGCCAGGTCTTGTCTTCTCTATTAACTGCCACTATAAATTATGTCCTTCAGCCAGACACATGTACCGAGGTGCTTTTGAGGGAACATCAAAAAAAAAAAGGTTTGATTGCCTACTGTACATCCATTATTTATAGGTTAATTTGACTGGGTGTGAGCGTGTACACAAATACCTGATAAAAAGGTACAAAAGTTGATCATGTAGCCAAAAATTAACACATTGCGAGTGTTTCAGTTTTACCATCAAGACTGTTCAAGTCTGGGTGGTTTGTGTGTAATGCCCTTTAAAAATCAATATATTGTAAAATGGTTTGATTCCTGCAACCAATTTCAAACAAATTAACTTGATAAAAAGATGCATGATATAATCAGAGGTTCTACTTTTAAATAAATAATTCCCCCCCAATATTTATTGAGGATCCCAACATCAATGATTTACAGAAGGGTCCTCGAAATAGTAAATAAATTAAGCTATAAAAAGTAATACAAAAATGAAAAAAAAATTTAATAAAGTGGTTTACATCAACCCATGAATAATGAGCGAACTGAGGGGGAAAAAAAAGTCCGATCAAAATCAATTAAAAAAAAAAAAAAACTGACAGACTAAAAAGAATAGATGAAATTTCAAGAGTTAATGAATATCACACTAATTTTACTAGAATACTGTATTCCTGAGATGAGGTTTTTTTTTTTATATAAACCATACACACTTGGCTATTACCTACCAGTAAGCATGACAATAAGGCAAAGGGCAACTGAAACAGCAACCATTTGGTGAGATTTAATTGCCATCACTAATAATGGCATAAAATCCCTCTGATGAAAACCTGCTGTGACAAGACTAAGATAAGATCGTACAGACGGAGAATTGGTTTATTCTTTCTGACAGGAGGTCCATCCCACAGTCCTCCTCTTTCCAGCTCTACAATGTCCCTGAAATGTTTTAGAGGAGAGAGGGGGGTGGAATATGTTGTTCCATTACAAGAACCTTAAATCTTATAAGAGATCCATATTCAGAATGAGTATTTACACCACTTTTGCATAACTGAAGGTTAACCGCAGTGACCCCCACCACAAAACAGCAGCCAGTAGTCGAGGTATCATTTTCTTTTAATAAGCATAGAAGGGGTGGAAAAATGGGTGTTGAGTAAAACACCAAAGAACGTTTACACATGAATAAACACGATTAAAAAGTGAAATCAAAAATAGAAATGTGTTTTAAAAAGCGCTGATCTGTAAATCAGTCTGTGTGTGTCTCTACCCAAAACAGCTACCAATCAGTGCCTGCGAAAAAGTGCTTTTCGAGATCTAGCACATGCCAAAGGAGGACCAGCACAAACGGATGTTTAAACAGTATGGGACGGGTCCAGAACAGATTACAGCTGTTGTTTTTCCCCCCACAGGCCCAAGCATGGACCAGTGATGAGGGCTAAACCGCCTTCCTTCAGTCAGAGAAGGAATAACTAAAAATGTGTATTCAAGTCAGTCTGTGTACCACCTCATCAAAAATCGCGTTCCTTCCACATGGTGCGTCACCACCAAATGAGTCCAGCTGGTCCAAAATAAATAAAATTTTATTGGCTATTCCAAAATGTACAGTTAATTATCTTTAAAATAAAGCATCATGTGCTTAATTTGGTGCAGGCAATCCAAAGAAGTTAGCAAAAAAGAGGTTAAGGCATCACCATCTTAAGAGAATCAGCTGTAAAATCTGGTAGTTTGTGAATTGAACATGATGCACAGCACACATTTGCCCTACAAAGACATCTACTGGTGGTTTTACAGTACAATACCTTATTGACAATGCATGATAGATTATGTAACACATTTACAACAGAATTAGAAAAATGGAGCATTTTTTAGATGCTTTCAGTCAGTCATACCTCAGAATGAGTGTGTACACTTGACTCATTTTATGGTGACATACCCCGTATGAACCTTGGTTCATCTTTAAAGTTAACAGAAACTAAAATAGGGATGCAGTACTCTGCTCACCGGTCCTGCTGGCACTCGTCACTGTCGAACACAAGTGTCCCTTACTACGTATCCACCATTATGTCTTGGCTGTTTTCTTAGTCGGTTTCGTTTACTGCCTTGCAAGTTATTTTATATACCCTACTGGTGTAGTACGGTACGCATACTGTTTATTAGACCCCTCGTGTACGACATCGTGCATCACGTGGTCAGACACCATCTTTCATGCAAACAAGACTTAAACCGTCTTCAATATGGTTAATTTGTGCCGTTTTTGCTTGTTCAAACAGAGAAATAGATTAAAAAAAAAAACATTACTGTCTCCCCACCATCAACAAATAGAAGCAAATGCTTCAAGAACGAGAAGAGCTCAGCTTGAAAACTCCAGAGAAAGGTCACAGTTGTATTTAAAGGTCTCATTGCATCGTTTTTTTCATTAATTGTGCGGTGGTCTCTAGTATGAATGAATGCCCTGTGAGCCGGTTTTGGTGAAAAA
>JAPEIY010000007.1:19240032-19250228 GCA_026122135.1 Cathorops aguadulce | reverse complement strand
TCTATGTGTCAGCCCTGTGATGACCTGGCGACTTGTCCAGGGTGTACCCCGCCTTTCACCCGTAGTCAGCTGGGATATGAGAGCTCCCACGTTAGAGCCTCTGCGACTACATTACCCACTTTTTACACAACCCTCAGTTTTTCGTATTTCCGCTATCACGGGAACTGACACACTTTGAAACCAATCACGTTTTGCTAACTCACAGCGCCCAGCAATGAGGTCAATACCAAATAACGCTATATTATAGACATAGTGCTCTCGATAGGGTGCAGTATTCCTCATTATAGTGTGGCTATGTAGGGAAGAAGGAAGCGTTTGGCATTCGGCCCCGGTTCCTACGCGCGTAACCAGGAAGTGGAAGAAGTAGAGTTTAAGCCCCGCCCTTTACATGTGAGTCGCCTTTTGCACCACGCGCTGTCGGTTGAGGAGAGACGGAACCGGCGGGGAGAGGCGACGTCATACAGACAGCTAACGTTCGAAACATTCGACCGAGAGAGAGAAAGAGGAGACGGCGGAGATTGATTAGGTACAGAGATTTATTACAGATATAATGAATTAGGTTAGTGTGTTAAAAAGAACAAACAGGGACGGTTTGGTGTTTCTAAGGGCAACCAGATAAAGTCGTGGATTTGGGTGGGAAGGACCGGAGGCCTAGATTTTCCGCGCACTTCCCCACACAACAACACTTCGGTCATGTCCGAGGGTCCATCATTTGTACTCTGTGGCTGTTTGTGAGTCCTGTACATGAACCAAAACCAAACCGAACACATTTCCGGTGTGCATTTTAAGCTTGGTGCTGCGTCAGGTCAGGTGAGCCTCAGTCAGTCAGCTAACGGGAACAGTGACCGGGCTGACTACGCCGCTGAAAAATCCACCGCTAAACTGCACTGATTTTTAAACATGGCCATGTTAAAGCAGGTTTCCAGGGTGTAATGTGAATGATGTGATCTTAAACCACGTTAATGTTCAACACCGCGTCCTTTTTTTTTCTCCCCGCAGGTACTGAAGTGATTAGTGAGCTGGGAAGATGGCGGACGATCCGAGTGCAGCCGACAGAAACGTGGAAATCTGGAAAATTAAGAAGCTCATTAAGAGTTTGGAGGCTGCTCGAGGGTATGTGAACGCGTCCGAGCTGTCTAAACAAAGTGTTGGATTTGACGGTCGATAACTGAGCGGATGAGTGATTTGCTAACTCGGCTGCTAATAGGAACGTTAGCTGATTAGCCACCGGGCCTTGGGAGGAGTAGCGTCAGCGGTTACGTTAACGTGACAGGAACCGGTACATGAGCAGCAAGTCGGACGTTTAATTTCTTCCTCGAGCTGGAATGTGACTGAAACGAGACGTGTTGATTGTGTAGCTCTCCATGCTAAGTCGGTGTAATTTTGTTAGACTAGCCGGTGGTGCGCGTGACTGGAAGTTGTACTCCACTCCACGTCAGTAAGAGTGCGGGGGAACGGAGCGGCTAGCTAACAGCGCGGTGCGGCCACAGGAATTAACGTCCTGAGGATTGACTTTTCCAGCGTGTTTCGGTGCTGCGTGTAACGCGGTTCTTGGTTAGTGACTTGTACTTACTTGTCGTCGGTTTTTCTTTGTTTTAAACGTGTACCGGTTGTTTGTGTTGCTAAGGAACTGGCTGGAGCCGGTATGAGCTAGCAGGAGCTAGCAGCGTCTCAGAAGAGCTCACGCGCTCAAAACTGACTCAACCAAAGCGCGAGCTCTTATTGACATGAGCCGTGGTCACGTGGTTTTTAATGTCACTTATGCATCCTGTGCCGACCGTTAGTTTAGCGCGCGCGCGTGTGGGATAATAGTGGCACCAAGCAGTCTGTGTTTAAATAAGCCATGTGGAAAAGCAGCATGCTTCACTGCCTTTAACTGTTCCTTTTGTCTAGGAGTTATGGGCTAAGAACACACACTCTCTCTCTCTCTCTCTCTTCAGTCCTTCATTCAAGGACAGTGTGTGTGGGGGTTGGTTTTGGCCTTTCACTGTATATAACATGAGGTGGTGGGTTTATCGTACTGGACACACACACACACACACACACACAAAAATGACATTTTGTTCGAAACTGACCTGTGGTGGGCATGGATCTGATTACCGTTCTGCTGTGATTTGCTGAAATGATTGCCCATTTTCAGGGTTTATAGATAAGTTTTCCGGATATTTGACAAAACTCTTGAAAATCTCCGCTTTCCCGAATGGAAAAATTTTTCGGATTTTTCGCGCTCCTAGACGCGGCGTAATACTTCGCATCGTCCTTGCATGGGCGCGGTCCTTCAACAGCCGAAACATAGTTCATTGATTAAAGACAGGTGTTCTTTAACAGCGCGCGTGCCGGAGCTCGTTAGGCAGGGCTCGAAATTCACGGTGGTCTGGTTGCCCGAGGCGACTTGGGCCCTGTCCACACGAGTATGGTTTTGCTGAATCCGCATAAATACTTGATCGTTTCAGATCTGGCTTTTTTGAGGTGTGAAAGCGGTATTTTTTTTAAAACGGGTCCCAGAGTGGGAAAATCCTAAAACGCCAGATAGCCCAGAGTCTTCTGGACAGCGAATGCGGATTTTTTCAGAAACGATGACGTATAAGCCCCGCCTCTCTAACCTTTAACCTCAGCCGCTGTCACTAGACACGTCATAACAACAACGGTGGACTACAGGCTTGTGCTCGCACTGCAGAAACAACTCAGTCTATTACGGCTGCTACAACAAAACCTTCCGCTTTTATTTTACTGCATGGAGCAACAAAACCTCATGTTATGAGCTTGTTTTGAAAACAGCACGCGACCGGTATGCGCATGCTCCGTGGCGTCTCTTCCGGGTTTAATGTATTGGTCCTGCGGTGTCACGTCACCACCTACAGGCCTGGCATATGTACTACAGCGTTTTGAGTCGTTTCCAGTGAATCGAAATGGCGCAGTGTTTACGGAGATTATTTATTTTTTTAAACGACAGCGTATTGGGTGAGGCCGTGT
Source organism: Cathorops aguadulce (assembly GCA_026122135.1). Taxonomy (NCBI): domain Eukaryota; kingdom Metazoa; phylum Chordata; class Actinopteri; order Siluriformes; family Ariidae; genus Cathorops; species Cathorops aguadulce. The sequence continues at coordinate 19,247,255 of JAPEIY010000007.1, read as the reverse complement.
ACTCTTGGACGGGGCCTAAAACAGCCATGCTTATCAACACGCCACCATATGCAACATGCGCACACAGTTGCGCAAAAGGTGAACATACTCACGAGTGAGTGAAGTGAACAAGTGAATATTTTCAACATGAGAAGATAAACTTCACATTTTCACATAACCGTGTAATATCCTCCACGCTCACTCATATCCATTCACCACTCAAATAAGAGATAAACTTCCTATCTTCGCACAACCGAGTAGTATCCTCGATACATGTAATCCACCCACACCTCCACAGAATCAGGCTGGCTGCCAGAATCCTCATTGAAACCGATAACATTAGCACCCTGGCCTGATGTGTGCTCTCAGAATGGAGCTGCTAATCAGCCAAGTCTAGCACTTTGTCTCCAATGTCCCATTAGACAGGGTCATTTTAAGCATGAGGAAAATCTAACAGCACATGTTTAGACAGAAAGTGGCTATTTCAGGTGCAGGCACTAGGAAATATGTGGCTGCCTGCCAAGCCATCCATTTAATTCAGTACCTATTATTTCAACAAAAGCAAACATGTTACAAAATAATTCCTGACCAGATTCGTTTACATTTGGCCGATACCTTTACCTATGTCAACTTACAAGGGATACGGGATACAACTGAGCCGTTAAGAGTAAAGGGTCTTGCTCAAGGACCAACAGTACTATATGACAGCACAGCAGTGCTGGGATTTGAACCCAGTCTTCCGATCATTAACCCAAATCCTTTACTACTGAGCAACCAAATCCTCTGCTTTACTTCTAATCTGGATTTGGCGAGACCCATGATGGGGAATAGTGTGAAATTAGCCTGAGATGCCTCAAGGTTTGGTCATGATTCCCACAAAATTAAGTGCAATATGGGTCTCATGAATTTAACAGGAGACCAGCTAGGATTTAACAGCACCCAAGAGCGAGTTTATGGTGAGGGGTACCAAATCACTGACTAATATGCCAGCCAGTTAAACTGGAGCCTAGGAGTGAAGGTTTTCAAAATCCCAGCACTGCCAAGCTGCCATGGAGGAGTCTTTTGGCAAGATCCTTAACCCACAACTCCTCAAATGAATCCAGCCTCAATTGAAATTCATGCTGAATAAGAATTTTAAAAAAAAGTATCAGCAAATGAACCACAAATCTTTAACTGAAGTGCTCAACATCAAGGGTCATCAGGTTTTGACGTTGGGTGACCAAGGAAAGTGCAGAGTCAACAGTTCGGCCACCAAAATGGAAGCCGATTGACCAGTCTGTGGTAAGGTTATAGCTGTGAAATACAAACTGCAAAAAAGGTTTTACTGAATATTTAAAAAAAAAAAAAAAAGCAGCTTATCCTATCCTTACTTGCAATGCAATATCAAGCACTCCATGTTTCATTTGAGCACATTTATTCTGCCACAAAATAATCTGAACTCTGTTCATGCATCGATAGCTGACTATTTCAGCCTGAATGTCTCCATGTGATCAAGGGTTGTGTGCCAACCTGATGCATCCTCCTCCTAACTGTAAGAAGCAAATCCCACCATCACGGCCATAGACACAGACACACACAGCCATTCAAGTAATTCAAACTCATTTATGAATACTACCAAGGTCACAGGTTTTAAGGCTAGAAATTAATTTCCTAGAATCTCTTCCATTCCCACTCTCTAACAAACTGCTATAATCAAGGTTCATAATGCTTCTCTACACCTTATACTGACCTTAAGGGTAAGTTTTTAAAAAAAAAAAGGAACCACCTCCAATAATCAAGGGTCACTTTCTCCAGATGTCTTGGCTCCCCAAACACTATCCGGAGGCATTGGAAGTGTAGGGAGGAAGCGATTCTAGACTGGACCCTCCACCTAATGCTCCTTCCTGCCTTCAAAAAGCAAAGGGGGAAAAAGAAAAAGGGAGCACTACCCACTCAAAGGTCACCAAATATGTACGAGATGTAACATGGGACATGCTGACGAGGGGGGGGGTTAGAGGAAAAAAAATAAATAAATGTAGGTAAATGGTTTAAGGGTAGAGTAAAGGGGCTGAAATAAAAAGGGGTGCTATGGCCAGGCCACAAAGGGCCTCTTGTTTCAAGGTTGTCTAACTCCAAGAGGGAGAGCAAGAGCGAGAGAGCGTACCAAGATTTGGCAACAGGCAAGGAGGGATGGGTCGGGCCTTGAGCCGACGAGGCTGAGACCTGGAGAAAGCAGAAACCGCCGATATTCATTAGCTGCGCTCTGGCAGGGCTGCCTTTTGGCACAAAGATAGTGAACAACCGCAGAGACAGCAGAGCTTGAGCCGAGTGTCTAACGCGCTCACTGTACTTGCTGCTGCACACAAATCCTGTGTCCAGCTAAACTGGCACACCGTTGTCCTCCTTTCCTGCTTAGAATCCTACCAAAAAAGTGATACCTGACCTATATAAAAAATGTCCATGCTTCATAAACCAACAAAACCAAAACAAGCAATCATGCTCCAACACTTCGAGCTACGACAGGACTTAACCCAGTGGCTGTCTTTAAAAAGGAGGGAGGAAAAAAAAGTGCATTTCTATATAGGCACACTGAATGTACCACACAGTATTTTTGCACAAGCTCAACCACTTCGCTGAAGAGAAGCAGTGACAAAAGACGGTGCTGAAACCGATCTTAGACTTTAGTTCATAGACACGAGTACGAAACTCATTTTGTATTCTTAACCATGCCCATGTCATGGCCTAATGGTTAGAGAAGCAGCTTTGGGAACAAAAAGGTTGCTGGTTCGATTCCCTGGACCAACAGGAATGGCTGTAGTGCCCTTGAGCAAGGCATCTAACCCCCAACTGCTCTGGGTACGTTGTACACTGCTCTAGATAAGAGCATCTGCTAAATGCCTAACGTTATTTCACATGCTCTCTTTTCCATGCAAAGTTGATTTGATTTGCGTAATGCATAGCAAGCGTGAAGGTCAGATTCTAAGCGGTCCCTTGTGATCTTTTAGTGTTTGTGGTTAAGACAGGACACTTGTTAACCTGGAATCCTACTCGGTGTTAGACAGCTATGGCACTAGTTCCTGTTAAACTGAAAGTGATCAGCAACCATGCACTTCCTCAGATAGCTGGTCATGGGCTGTGCTTATACAAAGATTTAATCAAACCGAATGACTTCACGCTTATTGCAGATTCCTTTCATAGAATAGATTAACGCAAGCTTGTGAAAAAGGATGAAAAAGTCACTACTTTTAGCCTCAGAGAATTATCCTCCAGATATACTAAATGAAGAGATTAGATTTAATACCACTGCTTCCAAAAACAAAGTTCTGGCATTGTCAAACTTTTGATTAAAACTTCGCTGCGTCTCCGATGCCATGATGGCTGTCAGTAGGAAGACAACAAGAGATGAGGGAGGTGGTGGTGGTGGTTATGCAACCCTGTATTCTGCAAAAGCCTAAATCACACTGATGACCAGAATAAATTTAATTTAAGGGAAAAAACCCACAATCCGCATGACCAATCACAGTCAAGGATCAAATAATCAGAGAACAAAATCATAGAATTCAAGCATGATTTATTGGGCTCATCTTGTAGGATTTGTCAAAATCTTAAAAGGATGCTATAATCCCACGGCCTACAAGTGGCTTAAGCAGAAAAATTTGCAGCCAGAAATATGGCCATGGTCACCATCTGGAATTAGTGCGCTTGCACACAATGTCCTAAATGTCAAAGTAACCAAAACAAGGATTACCTAACTTTTGACTGAAAGGAACCAGACTGTAAAAAAGTTGCATGGAAAAGAAAGAAGGGGCAGGGAGGGGGAGGAAGGAGAAGAAGGAAAAAAAAAAAACCCACCACACCTACCTACAACCCGATCTGGGAGCTGAATCAGGAGCTTGCACCTTTTTTGACCCTCATTTGACTAAGTAGGTTGATGCACTTTCCAGGGAGGAGGGAGGGGGAGACCCAGTCCATTATTACTCACTGATGCTTTCTGTGGTCTTCTGACTTGGCTATTAACAATCCATGCTTGAAAAATGGCTTCTTACCCATCTCACAGTACATTAACAATATTTACATAATTGGTAGCCTTTTTTCGAATGAAGGTTTTGGACAGGAACAGGGGAACGGAGCGCTGTAACTCGGCCAGGCCCACACTATTAGATTCTCGTTGCCAATCAAATCATTGGTGAATCAAAAGGAGATAAAAAGAAGCAGTTTTCTCTGGCACACTATAGTCAGGGCCGGATTAAGAAGTGTATGCTCAGCATTACTGAAAAAGAACCAAGCGTCAAAGATGAGAAACACTGTGCTAATTCCCCAAACAAATGCCAGATTAAGAGAAAGCGTTGCGATGAAGCGCCTGCAGTCCAACAGGAAGCACAGAACAGAAAACAGCTCGACTCACTCAGGAAGTCGATCAGCAGGAATTGTATGAAAACCTGCCTTGCACCAACATCGCCCAGGGCACCTTCAAGGATGCAGGGCTGTGGAAACCATGACGAGAATAAGTGGGGAAACCTGAGATAAGAAAAGTGGGACCTCACCTCAGAACCATGCATTAAAAAAAATAAATAAAAATAAAAACCTCAGATGGATGGGCATACGTTTCATAGCTAATGAACTCGCTGACATCAAAATGCTGAACGTCCCACAACTTACACAGAAGGAGGAGTGTTTCAAGGCTCATTCTGGAGCCCAGTGCGTACACCGAGCTTTTTAAACTTGGCTTGTATTTATTTTTAAATAAAACTAGTAAACATTCATTTGCTCGTTGTGGCCCTAATTTTAGCTGCCTGCCCGGGAGCAACAAAATAACACATACATCAGCCCAGTGGCCACAGGACGGCTGAAAATACACCCGGTTTGCCACATGCATGACTGCTTGCGAGAGAGATGGAGAGAGGAGGAGGGAGTTGAGAAAGGCAGTCAGGGTAATAACTCAGGCATCTCATTCAAAATGCAAGACACAAGGCAAGGTGTGTCACATTTAGCTTGACATTCCATCTGCAAACCTATAAAACCTGGACAGGACCCATAAATAGGGGAGCTGAGACGGGATAAAATAAATTAAAAGGCAAAAATCGTACGTCCTGAGCCAGAAATGGACAAATTAGGAACCTGGGCTCCTGGAACAAGTTGGGTTTGTGTCCTTTGATTATTCATTAGTTAGACAAGTGGACTTAAAAAAAAAAAGTTACAAACCTGAGTGCAGAGCACCTAGTGGTAATAAGCATATCAGCAGAAGACAGACGCTTGCCAGACAACTCTTCGATGAGACGGACACAACAGCACCAAACCATTACCCAACAACTTGCTAGTGCTTCAACAGAAACTTGATTAGAATTGGATAATGATTTAGCCACAGTCATCCTCTCTACGGGAACTCATAGACTAGTTTGTATCCGTTACTCTGTGTTAATGCCCTGAACTATCCAAACAACTCACCATACATTAAAAGTGTATATCACGGGTAAATTCAAGAGCAAGCTCAATGTAATTCTCCTATTTTATATTAAAACTGTGGTCAAATATCTGTCACATTTTGCATTTTGTGCAAATTTTTTTTTACCTTGTGCAATACCAGAAAAATTCAGTTGAAATCAAGCCATTTGAGGCAAATTGGTCCGCCTCTGAAAAATTTGGCTTTTGGATTTCCTGGGAAACATTGATTTTCGTGACGTCACGTGTGGGACGCCTCCTTCTGAATCCTACGTCAGCACTGGTTTGTTTATGAGAAAACGACCTGGTGGTTTTCTGCACATTTCTTCAACATTATCACGTAATTATTAAAATGGTTAACAGCTGTATCGTATGTAGCAACACCAATCATGATGGGATTAGTGCTCATCATTTCCCACATCGCGCTCAGGTGACAATTCCATATTTCAATGCAAAATCATGAGCTGCTAAACTTGGTGTACACAGGCTGTGCACTGAAACCGTGCAAAGTCTCGCAGCCTGCTGGCGCTTCCACAGGTGACGTCACGAATCTGGCTCCAGACTCCTTTGGGATTTTTCCAGACACGTTTTGTTATTTAATTTTTTTCTGCTGTAGACAGATGGCCTTGTGCAAAATTGCCCTTCTGGATGCGTGTGTAAAGGGATATACTTTCATATTAAAAAAAAAAAGAATTTGGTCCAGGATATGCCCTTTAAACTCACAATAAGGTGTCTTTAAGATTCTTTTTGTTCCACTTGTTGGGACCAATCCGTCAACCAGAAGATGCATGATCAGTAGAAATAATGCTACAGGTGTGTGTGTGTGTGTGTGTGTGTGTGTGTGAGACTCAGGACTATGAGAGTAGTGAGTGATGGTGCTCATTCACTTGTTGGTGCACTGAGAAATATAAGACATCAAATATCTGAAGCGTATCAGATATCAAATATTTACATCGTTCATTTGCACAGCAGCGTCTTTTTAATCGACTTAGATTTCTTGTGCCATGAAAGAGAACTGATAGCTAAAAGCCCATTAAAGGATTTGGGAGCTCTAGTTGTCTAATGCATTGCTTTCTTTTCACTATGTGACTGTGTGTTTCTCTCTCTCTCTCTCTCTCATGCAGGGGCTTTGGAAAACAGGGATTCCAGTGCCAAGGTAAGACTGAAACGTGGATGGATTATTTCCGAAACTAAAGCCAAATCCGAATCCAGCAGACAGCCACAACACAAATACACATGAATAAATATGAGTCCAGATGTGCGAGTCTCTGGAAGAGAGACATTGTCTCGATCATTGTTTGTTCCTGGGAATTCTCTGGATTTAACCTTTTGGAATTTTCAGAAATCTTGCATTAAGAGCAAGACAATGAAATCCGCTCCGTGATATCCTGTTAATGGAGTAACTGCTGAATGTAGAGTTGAGTTGGGTTTTATTTTTGACAGCATTGCCCCATCATAGCTCCAGGTTTCCATCTTGAGCTCAGGCTTGTAGTACTCGAGTCCGACTCGTGCACTTATTTTAAGGATTCGTGACTTGACTCGGACTTGAGCACTGATGACTCGGACTCCTGCATTAATTGCATTCGGACTTGTAAATTGGAGACGAGGGCTCAGGTTGTTATGCCTCCGCCACCGTAAGGTGCAGGAGGCATTATGTTTTTGGGTTGTCCGTGCGTCCGTCCGTGCATCCGTCCCGAAACCTTGTGAACGCAATATCTCAAAGGCTAGTGAAGGGAATTTCACCAAACGTTTACCATTTGTGCATTTGGGGACAAAGATAAACTGATTAGATTTTGAGATCAAAAGGTCTAAGGTCAAGGTCACTG
>JAPEIY010000007.1:18746510-18756564 GCA_026122135.1 Cathorops aguadulce | reverse complement strand
ATGCTTTACATACAAGTTTCAGACAAAGGATATACAAATTTTATAAGATTTATCTACATCTTTTCCATATGGGCAGTTGTAATGAAAACTATATAAATTTGTGATCATATTTTCATACACATGATATACATGTTGTCACCATGTGCTGTCAAACCGTGATGTTCATGGATGAGAATGCCATTGTGGTCAGGCAACATCAAAATATTCACATTAATTCTGCACTCCATTTGGTCGGACGGAGCTTCTTCCTTTTTTTTTTTTTTATAAAACATGATCAGAACTGCTAATACCGATTCAACTATAAGGTAGCATTTAAAAAAAATACAATAAATGCACAATAATATCAGAAATCACAATAATAATACTGTATATAAAATGTATGTTCTCTATTTCAGCAAAGCCTTTTTTTTAATCTCTTCCTTGTATAAATGTCACTGTAGAAATATTTTCTTATTATAAGTGTAATATAAGCATTAAGTATGCTGTGTTGAGTAAAACAATTACTCTACTGGCTCTTCCTATATATAATGTTATATGTGATTGTTCCAGTTTGTAACCTTCCCTGCTCCACAAGGCCATTGCTGGATGTTTGGTGGGTGTCTGTGTAGGTGTTTGGTTAGCCTTGCGGTTTGCTTTGTGAGCACACAGTTTCTGACTTAGCGGTCAAAAACCTTCATGTGGTGTACAATATTATTTTTTATACCAGGAGCTTTGAGCCACACCAAGTGAATGACCTTAGTGTCGTTCACTCTGTCATGAGGACATTGTAAACAACGGCTTTCTTTAGAAACTTTCACGGCTTGTTCATGCCATTTATTGTAGAATAGAATCTTTATTGCCAAGTGTGGCAGCAGGGCATGGCCAAGCGTCGGTCTGTGAATGGAGGGTGGAGTCAGGGAAGGTAAGTGGTGGAATCATTGCACCTGGCTGGAATTAACCTGTGTTTGTGTGTCTTCCCCAGTGACTGTGCCATTTAAAAGGAGAGAAAGAGCAGAGAAAGGGAGTTCTCTCCCCAACCAGAACACTTGTGTGCGCGCGTGTGTGGCTGGGAGAGTGTGGAAAGCTGAAAAGCAAGTAATAAAAAGAGTTTTTGTGACCTCAGTTCTAGCCTGCCATGCTTCTGTGCTCCACCCACCTGGTCAGATACCACAGTGGTGCCGAAACCTGGGACAAGTGCAGAAGGGAACGGCCACATGGAGTCCTCCCCCTTCAAGGACCTGGTCCATTCCCTGGCCACGGCCCAACAGAGCCAGCACCAGGTGCTGATCGCCCTCCAGAAGGAGCAGGAACAACGACTTGAAGCCCTGGTGCTGGGGCAACAGGAAGATCGCCAGGTGTTCCAGCACCTGCTGGCATCAATGGGGTCCACCATTGCCATGGACCCTCCCCATCTCACCCTAATGAAGATGGGTCTACATGACAACCCCAAAACATTCCTTGCTCTTTTTGAGCAGGCAGCAGAGGCATAGGGTTGGCCAGTGGAACAGCACGCAACGCGCCTCCTCCCCCGTTAACATGCGAGACGCAGCTAGCCATGCTACAGCTCTCTGCTGACAGCCGGCTGGTCTACGTGGACCTCCACAGGGCCATCCTCCAATGCATGGGCCTCACCCTGGAACAACAACAACAGCAACGCTTCTGCATGCTGCGCCTGGAGGAGGTCGGCTGGCCGTTCACGTTTGGCCAGCAACTCCAGGATGCCTGCCAGTGGTGGCTGAAGGCCCATAACCACGACGCAAAAGGAATCATCGATCTGGTGACACTAGAACAATTCATCACCCGACTTCTGGAAGGAACAGCAGAGTGGGTCCAGTGCCATCACCTGGCGTCTCTGGATCAGGCCATCAACCTGGCAGAGGACCATATGGCAGCTGTTCCGATAGCAGGAGAGTGTATCTTCCCTTCTCCCCTCTCTTCTCTCTCTCCCTCTGTTCCTTGTCCTTGCCCCATTACCCCACTGCGGAGGTGGGAGCTGGCTCCACCCCAGCTGGCCCACTGCACTCATGGTGTCCTACCATTTCCTACTTCCTTGTCTGGGTCTTTCCCCCCTCAGGTGAGTGATCTCCGGAACACTGGTGCAGAGAGAGAGCCTGGGCCGGTATGCTGGCGCTGCGGGGAACCGGGGCACCTCCAGTATCAGTGCTTGGCGATGGAGGTGGGCGTGGTGGTCCAGATCCGTGATGCACCTGGGACCTCCCTTGATCAGGCCAGAGTGTATTGCATACCGGTGAGTATCTAAGGGGATACATATCAGACTTTGGTGGACTCCGGCTGTAATCAGACTTCAGTCCACCAAAGCCTGGTGCAAGATGAGGCATTGGGAAGAGCACAATTGGTGAAGGTGTTGTGTGTGCACAGGGATGTTCACAATGACCCTTTAGTGTCGGTCCACATTCTATTTCGAAGGGAAAATTTAGAGTAAAGGCGGCGGTTAATCCTCGCCTTACCCACTTGGTAATTTTGGGGACTGATTGGCCAGGATTTCGGGAATTAATGATGCATTTAGTGAAGAGTGAGGCCTGCAATAGTTCATCGGGGGGAGGTCCCAGAGTGGCATTGGCAGGAGCAGCTGTCACAGAGCCATCTACATCACCACATCAGAGTGAGGAGAAGCATGCTCCTCCTCCCTCTCTCGGGGAATCCCTCGCGGATTTTCCGTTAGAGCAGTCGCGAGACGAGACTCTGCGGCATGCATTTGACCAAGTGAGAGTAATTCTCAAACTCTCCAGCCAAACGCCACCCTGTCTTTCCCCTATTTTTCCATTATTAAGGATAGATTATACTGAGTGATGCAGAACACTCAGACTAAGGAACAAATAACACAGCTTTTAATCCTAAAGAGCTGCCGGGAATTTATATTCCTGGCGGCTCACTTTAATCCCATAGCTGGACACTTGGGGCAGGATCAGACACTAGCTCAAATAATGGCCCGGTAATATTGGCCAGGGATTCGCGGTGATGTCCGTAGGTGGTGTATGGCGTGCCGTGAATGCCAGTTAGTAAATCCTGCAGCCATTCCAAAAGCGCCTTTGCACCCTCTGCCATTAATCGAGACCCTGTTCGAAAGAATTGGGATGGATCTCGTTGGGCCATTAGATCGGTCAACATGAGGATATTGCTTTATTTTAGTTCTGGTGGACTATGCAACACGATATCCAGAAGCAGTGCCTCTTTGCAATATCTCCGCACATAGTATTGCAGAAGCGCTCTTCCGCATCATGTCCTGAGTCAGAATCCCCAAAGAGATTCTGACTAATCAAGGCACTACGTTTATGTCACGCACACTGCATGAACTGTATGAGTTACTGGGAATTAAGTCTACCCACACCAGCATTTATCACCCACAAATGGATAGCTTAGTCGAACGGTTTAATCGCACCCTCAAAAACATAATTAGAAAATTTGTAAGCGAAGACACATGCAACTGGGGTAAATGGCTCAAACACCTGTTATTTGCAGTGCGAGAGGTCCCACAAGCCTCCATGGGGTTCTCCCCATTTGAATTATTATACGGGTGTAAGCCACGTGGCATTCTGGATGTGCTACGGGAAAATTGGAAGGAGGGACCTTCGACCAGTAAATACGAAATTCAATACATTATCGACCTGCATGCCAAACTCCACACCTTCATGCACTTAACCCAGGAGAATTTGTGGCAGGCCCAAGAACGTCAAGTCCATTTGTATGACAGGGGCACGCACCTTTGGGAATTCACACTGGGAGATAAAGTACTCGTGTTGTTGCCCACATCGAGCTCCAAATTGATTGCCAGGTGGCAAGGACCCTTTGAGGCCACACGGTGAGTTGGGGACATCGACTATGAGGTGAGGTGAACGGACAGGGGTGGGACGTTACAGATCTACCACCTCAATCTACTAAAACTTTATAATGATCAGGTCCCAGTGGCATTGGTGGCGGTGGTTCCGGAGAAGGCAGAGCTCGGGCCGGAGTTTCAAAAAAGAAAATTGACATCGCCCACTGCTCCAGTCTCCTGTGGAGACCACCTCTCCCTGACCCAGCTCACAAAGGTCGCCCAGTTGCAAACAGAATTTTCTGACATGTTCTTGCCACTGCCTGACCGCACCCACCTCATAGAACACCATATTGAGACAGCCCTCGGGGTAGTAGTGTGCAGCCACCCTTACAGACTGCCCGAGCACACACAAAAAAGGTGGTTCGGGAAGAACTCAAGGCCATGCTCGAAATGGGCATCATCGAGGAGTCCCACAGCGACTGGAGCGGCCTGGTGGTCTTGGTTCCCAAGGCCAACAGGTCGGTCCGGTTCTGTGTGGGCTATAGAAAAGTCAATGTGGTGTCTAAATTTGATGCATACCCAATGCCTCGTATTGACGAGTTGCTTGATCGAAAAGGCATGGCTCATTTTTATTAGACACTGGATTTGACAAAGGGATATTGGCAGATCCCCTTGACTCTGCTACCCTGAGAGAAAATGGCCTTTTCCACACAGTTTGGCTTACACCAGTTCATCACACTTCCGTTTGAGCTCTTTGGGGCACCTGCTATGTTCCAGTGGCTCATGGACAGGGTCCTCCGCCCCCATGCCACCTACGCGGCCACCTACTTGGATGACATTATTATTTACAGTAATGACTGGCCGTGGCACTTGGAACACCTAAGGGCCATCCTTAGGTCGCTGAGGTGAGTGGGTCTCACAGCCAACCCGAAGAAGTGTGCGATTGGGCGGGTGGAAGTACGGTATCTGGGCTTCCATTTGGGCAATGGGCAGGTACGTCCCCAAATTAATAAGACAGCAGCGATTGCTGCCTGCCTGAGGCCCAAGACCAAAAAGGGGGTGAGACAGTTCCTGGGGCTTGGTTGACTACTATCATACAGTAGGTTTATACCTAATTATTCGGACGTCACCAGCCCGCTGACTGATCTCACTAAAAAGGGGGCACCAGATCCGGTCCAGTGGATGGAGCAATGCCAGCGGGCTTTCTCTGAGGTAAAGGCTGCACTGTGTGGGTGGCCAGTGTTACACTCCCCTGACTTTTCTCTCCCCTTTATGTTGCAGACGGATGCATCAGACAGAGGGCTGTAGGCTGTTCTGTCCCAGGATGTGGAGGGGGAGGATCGCCCAGTGCTGTACATCAGCAGTGCTGTCGGTGAATGAAGGCCACTACAGCACGATAGAAAAGGAGTGCCTAGCCATCAAGTGGGCGGTCCTCACCCTCTGCTACTATCTGTACCTACTGGGACACCCTTTCACCCTCTGTTCAGACCACGTGCCCCTCCAGTGGCTCCACCACATGAAGGATGCCAACGCATGGATCACCCATTGGTATCTTGCCCTCCAGCCATTCAAATTCAAGGTGGTCCACAGGTTGGGGGTGCAGATGGTGGTGGCGGACTTCCTGTCCCATCAAGGGGGTGAGTCCGCTGCAGGGGGAGTCCGCTGCAGGCCAGATGGCTCCCCGGACTGAGTTGGGCGGTGGGGGTATGTGGCAGTGGGGACATGGCTGAGCATCAGTCTGTGGATGGAGAGTGGAGTCAGGGAAGGTGAGTGGTCGTATCGCTACACCTGTTGTCAATTAATGTGTATTTGTATGTGTCTTACAGTGATGACGCCCTATAAAAGAAGTGAGAGGAATAGAGGAGGGGAGATCGGGGGACTAGAACATGATGGTGTCTGTGTGTGTATGTCCCCAATGAAAAGAGTTGCGCTGAAAAGCCAAATAAAGTGAACTTACAGCAAATAACAGCCTGCCGTACTTCTGTGTTCCACCCACATCTGGGCCGTTTCTCCACTCATCTTTACAAGGGGTGCTGATAATCATGGAGCAGATTGTAGCTGTACATTCCCAAATATTATTTTTGTGTGCAAGGTACTATTTCTCTCCACATCACCCAATATTATCATGATGATTCATAACTTGTTTGTTCATCTGCAAATCTTTCCTTGTCTAATAAAGTACTACTGTATATCAAAGCAGGTGAAAGAGCATTGTCCATTTCAACCAGATGTACTATTAATTTACACAAATTACATATTATTCATTGATTAATAAACAGGACTCTCTCTAAAATCCTTATGGAATCATCAGTAAGAAGTGGAACAGCTCATAAGTCCTACTAAGGTTATTATAACTGTAATTTATGTTGGTAGAAGACCTGCTTGCCATAAGTTCCAAAATTCATTTCATTTGTAGGAGACAAATAAAAAACAAAATACATTATTCATTGGATTAAGCTCTTCCTCTGCAGAAAGTAATTTTATAAAAACATTGTTTATGTTACCTTGCCATACTGATCTCCCCTGGCACACATGCAATCCAATTAGTTGGCAAAGTGAAACATTATTGATTTCCAGTACAAAAGTAGAGAGAGAGAGAGAGAGAGAGAGAGAGAGAGAGAGAGAGAGAATATGATAAATTGCTAAGGCCAGTTATCTGCTCATTGTCTGCCTTTGTGACCATGTTAATATAAGGTATATGCACCAGACACCATTAATTAATGTATTCAAATATGAGTCTACAGTCTACCCTTTTCCACCACATCATAATAGTACTGTAGACTATGCTGTGTTACTTAAAGCACACTTCATTATTTTTTACATTCATAAATCAAATCACTAACAGAACCTGTAAAGAACTAAATGAATATTCATACATATAAACAAAAGCTGACCCTGTGCCAGAATCACTTTAATTTTGGCTTTCATCTACGACAGTTAGATTAAAGGTATAAATAGAACAAAACAATTGCTCAGAATTGTGCAGCACCACTCCATTTTTGCTGGAGCAAAGCTACACAATCCCCAAACACTAATCCATCCCACAGTCCTTCCGTGCTTTGTTGCATTTTGTCATTAGTGACAACCTTTTCTCTTCAATAATCTCATAGTCAAGTATAATGTGATTATACTCAGAAATGTCAAGGGTAAAACTATTGATTCCAAACAAATATAATTAATCTAGAACACAATTATGAAACTCCTTCTCCAGCCATTCGGGTTTTGGTCTGGGGTTTTTAAATCAGAAGTCTCCATTCGCAGATACATGCAGGGAAATAAACCAATCCAATTACCCAGATAAATAGGACTAATCATGCAGCCAAAAAATTTGAATATGAGGTTTAGGGGTGGGTCGATAAGCATTATCGTTTCACCCCTGTGCAACTTTACAGCATAATTTCAGATAACACAAGAAGAGAAAAGCGAGCAAATTGAACAGATAAATAGTTCAACACTAGACATTAACATATGGATGGTAGGGTGCCTGTGATAAGGGGGAGACATTTCATTAGGTAGGAGAAACATTCCATTAAAAGGGTTCTGCAGGCATCCAATTTCCATAACTCATTCACCACACTTGCCTCAGAAAGGTATGACTTCCATTCTGTAACAGGAATTTCAAAAGCATCATTAGAACATGAGGAAGCTCTGACAAAAGAGATGACTTGTGTATAAGGATGAATGTAGGAAAAGAGTGATAAAAGTTTCTATTGTACTTGAACAGTTCATTTTCACATCAGGTAATTGTAATTATAGGGAGTTCTCATCATGGTAAATATACATTGGAGATCTCAGTTGCTTGGTAGCAGAGAAATTACCTTAACATTTTTTATGGACTTTTACCGCTACTCCATCAAAGAGCTGTTTACATGACATCTACTTGTCACATATGAAACGCAATTCATTGAGTAGAAATATGAATTTCAGCCATGAGATTTATTTATTTATTACAGCAATGCAAATTTCAAGTCAGCTGCATCTTTCAAGCCAGTGTGTGTAAGAACATTCATAGTGTCAGGGTCTGACATTTGACAGTTCCTAATGCTTAAAGTGCTGAAGAATGCATCACATTTACATTCCTGAAGTCAACCTTGGTCACAGCTCTGAGAAAACAGACAAGGTGACTAGGGCCCCGTCTACACGGGTACAATTTTGATGGTTCCGCATAAAAACTTTATCGTTTCGGCCTCACGTCCAGATGAGTCCATTTTTCTTGGGGTGTGAAAATGGTATTTTTTGAAAACGCATCCCAGAGTGGATAAATCCGAAAACGTTGGATAGCCCAGCATCGTGTGGACGGAGAAGCGGATATTTTCAGAAACGAAGACGCATAAGCCCCGCCTCTCTAACCTTTAACCTCAGGCACCGCCACTAGACGAGTCATAACAATAACGACTGCGGACTACAGGCTTGTGCTTGTACTGCAGAAACAACTCAGTCCATTACAGCTGCTACAATCAAACTTTCCGCTTTTATTTTACTGCAAGGAGCAACAAAACTTCTCGTGTTATGAGCTTGTTTTGAAAACAGCGCGCGACCGGTATGCGCATGCTCCATGACGTCACTTCTGGGTTTAGTGTGTTGGTCCCATGGTGTCATGTCGCCACCTACAGGCCTGGCAATGTACTACAGAATTTTGGGTCATTTCCAGTGAATTGAAATGGCGCCGTGTTTACAAAGATTTTTTTTAAAACAACAGCATATTGGGTGAGGCCACGTACTTGTGTGGACGGGGCCTCAAACTCCATAAATAGGATTGGGGACCTGTGCTCTACACCTTCAGCCTTCCCCCTCCCAACACCATTCTTTGTAAACTCTAGACTGGCTCTTTACTCAAACTAGCCCTTCTGGCATCAACAACCATGCCACAGTGAAAGATCACCATTTCCTCCCATTCTGGTGCTTGATGTGAACGTTAATTGAAGCTGTTGAGCTGTATGCACATGAGATCTGCCATTGGCTGATTGGATAATTGCATTAATGAACAGGTCTAAATGTGTTCCAATTAAAGTAGGCAAAAAAAGAGAAAGCATTTTTGAATTAGTCACCTTACCACCAAGATCTTCAGTATTTTGTGATTGCATCTGTTGTCTAATTGTTCCATTTGCGTTGCCTTTCCAATATGGAAGGTATTTAATGAATAAAGTAATAAAGTGCAATATATAGTAATGAAGTGATTCATGTTTGATTATAATAAAATACACTGCTCATTTGTTTCATGATTCTTAATCTCAAATATCAGTGTCAGTTATCAATGTGCAGATAAATCTGTCTTTGGGTTATTCTTGACAGCTCAGGGTAGAGATTCCTCAGTGAGGTAGAGTAGTGTATCTTCGCAATGCGAAGATGGCGAAGATGGTCCCTACCACACGCACCGAAGTGTTCCACCGCTTCACTCCGGAATCACTGGCGGAGATTGAGAGGCTTATTGAGGAGAAGAAAGTCAGGAAGGAAGGAGAGGGTGTAGCTCCAGAGACAGAGCCAACAGCACCTAGCAGTGACCTGGAGGCAGGGAAGACTCTGCCCATGATCTATGGAGAGCCACCAGAGGAGCTGCTCAACACACCTCTGGAAGACTTAGACCCCTTCTACAAAACACAAAAAGTCAGTTTCAAGATCAACTCTTATGCATGGGAAGAGGGCTGTGAAATTGTTCTGTTTACTCTGTATGAAAATTTTAGCAGTGTTTTTTTAAATTCATTTAGTGATGTATTTTTTTTCCAGACATTTATTGTAATCAGCAAAGGCAACACAATCTACAGGTTTAATGCAGAACCATCCTGTTACATTATCAGCCCATTTAACATCATGAGAAAAGCAGCCATTAGAATTCTCATACATTCATATCCTTGATGCGCCATGCAATTAGCTAATATTTTCTTTTTAAAAAATCATTCTGTACTATATACATTTATTTGTTAATCACCCTTTCATGTGTAGGGTCCATACTTATTGACAGTCAATTAAAAGTTCTTGATAAAAGTTCTTCACTGTATATATATATATATATATATATATATATATATACACACACAGGGTTTCCCCTAAAGCATCGTACTGTAGCATAGCGGCCTCACTATCCTTAATTTAATGACCGATATGCTCAGTGACATGCACTACCAATTAAACCACCATCACGATGCTTACAATTTAGGCCTACAGTATAAAGCTAGAATCAACATGAATATATACAATATGATTGATATATTTCACACACACACACATATATATATATATATATATATATATATATAGGATTCTGTAAGTCGATTTACTCGTGGAACAGTGCTCAATACGTTG
>JAPEIY010000007.1:18474029-18484354 GCA_026122135.1 Cathorops aguadulce | reverse complement strand
CGGAGGAAACCCACGCGGACACGGGGAGAACATGCAAACTCCGCACAGAAAGGCCCTCGCCGGCCACGGGGCTCAAACCCAGGACCTTCGTGCTGTGAGGCAACAGCGCTAACCACTACACCACCGTGCCGCCCAAAAAAAAGCTGACCATTCATATGATTTCAAGGACTTGAATACCCACTTGTTTGATTTGTCAAATATTCATAGTGACTAAAGTATACAGGTGACTCCTGCAGAGATTGAGAATTTCACTTAGTAGTGGCCCTGTTCATAAGGTAAACTCTTCGTCCATGAGCTCTGCATTGTTCCTTCAATCATTTTGGCAGCGAGCACACCAGCCATTACCTTGTTAATCCACATTCCAAGTTTTCTCCACCTGGCTAGATCCATGAGCTCTGCCTTGTGCCAGGACTCGGATCTGTTTCAGGAAATGAGATTTGCGTTGCAGAATAAATCCTAAAGCAAACATGGCTGAAGCCTGGGCAAATGCATGCAAAAAGAGGCCTGCAGTCCAGCAGGTGTGTACATGAACAAAAACCCGGAGCTCAATGAACTTTTGCTGTACTGGACTTGAGTGGCGGGGGGGTTGGAAGGCTTGTTATTGCTTTATTGTTGAGAACCTGACATACAGGAGAGGGCTGTGCAAACGAAGCCTGATCAAAGATAACAAGCAAACAGCATCTGAATTGAATTATGGCACATCTTTGCCTGAGACAGTTTGCTGAAATGAAAGCCATGTGGGATATTAAGCTATATCCTGAGAACATGCCTCCTATATCTTCTCATCATTTCAGCAACTTGCACATCACCTGATATTTGCAGGTTTGTCTTTCAAAATGTAAAACAGACCTAATTAACCAGACGACATCTGCATCATTGTTATGGAACTGTCTACTGAGGTGTTTGGGGTTTTTTTTTTTTTTGATGGCTGGGACCAAGGAGTTTTCCCAACAGCTTCAAATCGGAGAGCTCCAAACTATAGTTAATCTTCTCCAAACGACATCAGACAGGCTTTGCAGGAGAAGCATTGAACATGGTGGTGTTGTGTGTTTATCTTGTGTGTGTGTGTGCATCCTTTTGTTATTCAGGGTCGCAGTGGGCGAGGCTCCATCTTTGTGTGGGCATCTGGTAACGGTGGCCGGGAGAAAGACAGCTGCAACTGTGACGGCTACACCAACAGCATCTACACGCTTTCAATCAGCAGCAGCACACAGTACGGTAATGTGCCATGGTACAGCGAGGCCTGCTCCTCCACCCTCGCCACCACCTACAGCAGTGGAGGACTCAATGAGAAACAGATTGTGAGTGCATCAAGCCCCTGGGTGCACCACATAGCAATGCATGCCTCTCTAACCCAGATCATCTCTAACATTTTTTTTTAGAGCAATACAGGTGTATTTCCTTTAAAATAGCGAGTATATTTTAATATACAAAGCATGTGATTCCAGCTATTGTCCCTTCACTATCTAGTCTTTATAAGTTATCATCTTGTTACTGTCAGCATATTTGTAATATAAATGATTTAAAAAAGTTGCGATTGAGTAGTGATGTTCAGAAGTTTTTAATGCCTGTGGTTTTATAAACTACATTTAAATTATGTGGTCAAGATGATAAAATGTGTAGCATGGGGCAAATTTAAAGAAGCCCTTGCATTTTGTGGGGAAACTGTGGATGGCATTTAACATACTGGTTGTTAACATTGGGGCATGGCATAGTGAGCGACTGCAATGAGGAAAGCATGTGGTGGTGTGGCCTCAATTGATGGAGAGTGGATGCGTTTGCCTTTAGGGTCTGTATTGTGTTTCATAATGCTGTATCCACTGCCAAAGCACTTTTCCAGACCTTCAAACATCGTCTTTGGTGTGCAGACTGAAGCTTTGTACTGCAAGTTTTCATTTTGAGACAAAGCAGTAACCTCATACTGTAATCGTACCAGTTTTGCCATCATTCTTTTGAGCTTGTTTTCGGTTTCCTTTGTTAGTTTTACTATAGTGCACACACTTTCTCATAATGTTAGATGACTCAGCATTACATTTTTTTCAAAATGTCGCTTCGCAAATGCTCAGATTTCAACAATCATTTTTTTTTTTTTCCTGTAGGCTTTAGTTTGACGTGAGCTTGTGTTTTCATGCAGTGACAGGCAATCTTCCCCTTTTTCCTGCTCTCTAATGCGTCCATTTTGAATGAAGGAGAGCGAATTGCCACGTTCTCCCCCTCTGAGCTGTCATTCAGCTGCTCAGCAATTTTTAGCACTTAGCCTCAATCTGAGCTGCTCTGTCTCAGTCAGTGCACCTCCTGGGATGCCTCTGTCATGAACCATTCCAGACTCTCTCTCTCACTTTCTCGCTGTCTTATTTTCTCTCTGTCTGCCACTATTTCTCATTCCTTGCTGTTCCTTACACCTGTCACTTTAGCCCTAAAGGCTAATTATGCTGCCTCAAGCCTTGAAATGCGCAACTGGTTCCAGAGCTTATGCAAGTTGAGGTGCATCTTTATGCAGCTAAAGCAGATATGCGATGCAGCCACTCTTCACCCTACAGTCTTTATTTGATCCTAGAGTTTCTAAAGTGCTTAGAGACTTAAACATTGAGCTCTTGATTATTAAATGGCGTCTTAAACGTTCTCTCCTAAACCCAGATCACTACAGACCTGAGACAGAAGTGTACAGACTCCCACACAGGCACCTCCGCTTCAGCTCCTCTGGCTGCAGGCATCATAGCCCTCGCCCTGGAGGCCAAGTAAGTGAGACCAACCCCAGCTAATTACAGCTGGACTTGGGACCATATCATTATACACCATCAAAACATGTGCACTATGATGATGTGGCTATGTTGTAATCATTGTTTTAGTGCCTCCTAAACAAACAGTGCCAGGAATTATTGTACTCCAGAATGTCACTCGAGTAGACGTATAGCTATGTTGCACTTTATTAATGGACGGCGTTTTCTTGAAACATTTTCAAATGGTGTTTACACAGCAAATTCCTCAATGTTGAATTAACACTTTCGGAGTTAATTTGTGTCCAATTAGACATGTATAAACACAGGGTGTTAAATCAGCACTCTGGTTGTTGATTCAGCACTGGGGATTTTGCTATGTATGTTGCGGTTGTGCAAAACCCCTGCATATACAGCAGTGGTTTTTGTGGAGCTCAAGCGTTCATATAGCTTAAATTCTGGGTTACGCCTCCCAATCCAAGGTAATATTTGTAGAGCTCTTTTCTAAAATGCTATAAATCCATTTTGATTGATTTCAGAAAAATGACATTTACCCAGTCCCATAAATTTTGCTAATATTTAATTTATCCTGTTATAGTAGATAGTTGGTTCAGTCTGAACATTTTTCAACAATAATTGACAAATCTAATAACGTTATTGATTATAAATCCAAAGATTATATTTTTTTCAAAATGCAATAAATCCACTCGTTCTTTTTTCAAAATGCTATAAATCCATTCATTTTTTTCTGTCTTTGTTTTTAAAAACGAGAACATGCTGTAGATATACAATATCAGGAACTTTCATCATACAATTTATAATAAAATCAAATAAATTATATCAACACTTAACATTCATTCATTTGTTTAATCTTATGTTTTAAGACTGTTCACCACAGAAAACAAATAACAAATGGCCAGTTCAAGTTTTTAAATGCAATCCATTCAGTGTCACCTTAAATAGCATGACAAAACCACTCGTTAAATAATCAGCCCGCCACCAGAATAGCGAATTTTCTTAATTTGCTCTCGTTCATGGTTATCTTTGTTTAAACGACATTTTCTACCACCTGGTGTAGGTCTCTCAGGTTCTTCAGAACCATCTAAAGTATTCACAACCACCATTTGCAAAAAAATTTTTATTCTCAAGAAGCTACACAAACAAAACTCCTCGCTTCAGGGCACCGCCATGTGTGTAGAATGCTGACCGAACTCTGATTGGTCTCGAGGAAATGTCACACTCGGCCAAAAACCAGGTGTAGCGCTTATCGCGTTTTGGAGAGAAACTACAATTTGCAGCACGTATAAACAAGGAAATATATAGCAATTTGGCATGAATCATTAATGGAGCAGTGAATAGGCTCAGTACGCAGCAGAATAGCGCGACGAACTTTGTTTTTTTTTTTTGGCATTTATCGCGTTTTTGAAAAAAGCTGTTCATTTGTAGAACACTTGTAACAATAGACATGGTCACAAAGCAGCTTTACAGAAATCTAGATGTAAATTTTAAAAACTGCTTTCAGGAAGTGACTTTTAAATATTTAAAAAAAAAAATAGATGTAAAGAATATCCTTACGCACATCGATTATTGATGCACTATGATAGAGTTGCAACATGCGCCGTTGTGCAAATCAGCAGTGTGACTGACTGTGGGTAGCTCAGCTATAGGAAATAATTCATTTCTAGGAAACTATTTCTTTCCAGTGCCTTATATGGGCATTTGAATATGCATTTTTGTGGTGTGGTTTTTATTTAAATTATTCTTGTGGGAAAACTTGAATTTTATAAGACTAGTAATGTGGTTAGTATTTTTTTTATCATACTTTTTTTAATAATGTCTACACATCCTGTGCAACTGTTAAGAGATTTTATGTTAATTTAAAAAAAAAAAACCTGGCTCCACGCCTGCCCTGTTGATTGTAAGAAAAGCAGAGTTCCTGTACTAGAGGGTCAGGATTCAGCAGAAAGCAAAAGACGTCACAGCTGTAGCATTTAACCACAAAGTGTTGCTAACTCTGAAAGTGTCATGTTTGTGGCTTGCTTTTGAAGACAGTTTGGGCTTCTGGTAGAATACTGTTAGAACACCCTAAATGAACAGGGTGGTTCACTGGGATTGTGAAACAATTGTCATTTCTAGCTTTACCTGAAGTTCTGATCACAAAATGCCAGTCAGTTAGAGTAACTGCTTGATCCTTGTGCTAAGTTTCAGACTTGACCTTTTCAGTCGCCTGCCCATGAGCTACAGTGTAATCATCCCATTTTCCTATATTTAGTTGTCTGTAGCTTTTAATAAGTAAAACAGACTCGTTACCTGTGAGCCTTTGAACTGCAGGTGAAATTTCACCCGGACTGCCACTTAATACAATTCAATTAAAGACTGGAGTTGTTGGAAAAGATGAGGTTGGCTCTAATGTGTGGTTTTTTTTTTTTTGTCGTCTTGACAGTAAAAACCTGACATGGAGGGACATGCAGCACCTGGTTGTGAGGACCTCTAACCCAGCTCACCTGATCACTAACGACTGGAAGACTAATGGGGTTGGACGCAAAGGTACTGACATGCGGCTTGTGCTTTTCTCTCATCAGCTTGTGCGCTGTTGATTCTGTGCTTGAGCTCTGCAAGCAAGTGTGGTGCGTTGCCAGTCAATGAAGCGATGTTCATTATCCCAATCAAGAGTACATTTCAATTCCTCCTGTGTCTCATAATGTCATTGAACCTTTGGGCCCTTATTAAACTGGACTGCATGGAATTGCCAGGATGCTGTCAGCAGTATTGATTTTTTTTTTTTCTTCTCCTCCTCTCTCTGTCTCTCATGCTCCCCCATCTTTTTTTTTTTCCTCTTCTCCTCCTTTGTCTGTCCTCATCTGCTATTTTGTTTATATTGCCCATCTCTTTTCTTATTCATATCTTTCACCATCTCTCTGTACCTGTCCATCTCTTTACATCTGTAAATCTCTCCTTGTCTCTTCTTCAGTTAGCCACTCGTATGGGTATGGCCTGCTAGATGCTGCTGCCATCGTGGCCCAGGCTAAGAATTGGACCAATGTAGGCCCTCAGCAGAAGTGTGTCATCTCCATGGTGTCTGAGCCCAGGTTAGTCTTTCACTCAAAGCAACACGCTAATAAAGACCCTCAATAAAGCTCGCATATTTATAACCGAGGAAAGGTAATGGGCAGTGGTATCAAACTTACAGCCCACATACCTAAAATTTTCTAAGCTGGCCCGTCAAATGAATTTATTCAAAATCATTTTCTGAACCCTAATTGTATTGAAAGGTTTGAAAAAGGACTTTTGTTATTCCACTAGGGGGCAACATAAACACAGGCATGTAAACACAATGACCAAATGTGCTAAACAAGCTAATATACTTTTTCATTAGTAAGATAAAAATGTTAAGCTGTAACCAGGTTGCTGTCCAAAAAAAATTTTGGGGGGGGTGTTAATGAATTGCAGTTGCAAGGTTTTTTTTTTTTTAAATAAAAAGTCCAGCCTGTTTGACATTGGATTAAGTGTAATGTGGCCCGTTACCTAAAATGAGTTTGACACGCCAGCTTTAGCATGTTTGTCTGTGCTAACATATGGCTCACAGGCTTGTTTGATATTCTTTGCATCTTTTGCTCTTGGGATTTCTCATGAATAGCCAGATTTTAATAGGAAGTGAGCATTATTCTGACAAGCAACGCTATGGTGGGTTTGATGACACGTCTCATTCACAGTCCATGTGAGCGCAGACTGAACCGCTCTGCTGAGTTTGATGTTCCGTCATGGGGGCCTGTAGAGCGTGTGTAAAGGAAATAATTACTTGCAGATGAGCTTGTACACCACACTCATGTCGCTGCTGACAATCGCACACTCCTCCGAATGCCTCTCTTCTTTATGTACACAAGCCCTCTTGAGAGCTCCTGCTCTTTTCATCTCCCTCTCCCCTTTAGTTCCCTCATATTATAGAAAAGATCAGAGGGCTTTGGAATGAAGCCCAGTTGAGCATGCTGGTTAGTATGGTCACAGTGCTGGAGCTGGTCTGTCTGAGCTTAGTGATTACGAGACATCTCTGCATTGATCCCAACATTAAACCCAAACTGCAACTCCTGAACTGTTTTTGACATGCATGTTTGTGCAAGAATTTTAGTTCTGTCTGCCATCTCATGGATGATGGGCACGGTCATTAGCTTTGTTGAGCCCTGGCCCTGCTTTCATGGATAGGACCGTACTGTTCTAAGCTCCTTACAGGATTTGCGGTGGAGTGTAGGGAACCTGGTCGCCGGCTTGCAGTGGCACAAACAAGCTCTCTATCTGGGAAAGCTTATCATGGTCTTAAAGTTTAATGTGGTGTCTGTTCTAGGCTTTCGTGTGCTTCTGTCCTTATGTTATTGTCCAGGCCACAATGGCCTGGTTCTGGTTCTTGTGGAGTTCCCCCGGTGGCTTTAGGGGAAAAGTACTTGACCGTGGAAAAGACTCTTGGAAAAATCATTTGGTGGTCTGATTTTAGACAGGGTTTAAATTTTCTGCTGATAACTGGAGTGATTCTAAGTTACACTTGGATTGCATATTAGCCATGTCATTTTATTGTTCCGAAAGTGAAAGCAGAATGGACAAAACATTTTTGTGCCTTGCAGAGAATATAGATTATTGAATATTGTAGGCTGCATTGATACAAGTATTATGTTGCTACAGACCTTGACATAAATACTGAATTCCTATGCACTTGTTACCAAAAAAAGTGTTCAACTAATCTCTTCAGTGGAAACAGTAATGATGTATTATTTTTCAAGTTTATATGCATGAATTTTGGGGAAAAAAAAAACATGCATTGATTTTATTTTAACCTTTCTCTATCTTGGGAGGCCAACAAAGGAAAGGATCGAATGTGCAGTTCGCTGAAAGCACAGAATTGGTAAATTCAAGCAAAAAAATAAAAAGTACATGACTTTGTGGGGGTGGAGGGGGTGGTATCTTAATTTCTGTTTTGAATTGCATCACTGATTGTAGTCTAATTGAAAATGGATTATGGCACAGCTTTGTGCAATTACCAAACTGGGTTAATTTTATTAGCACGGCCAAGTGTAATTAGGGAAAGGACAAGTTGCTGTGACTTTCAGCATCCAGCAGTTCACCACTGTTTTGCAGGGGTACTGTTGCAGAATGCACTCATCTAAGGCATTGTGCTTTTCTTTTCAGCAACATTGGGAGCCACCTGGTGATCACCAAGAGTGTGGATGCATGCTTCGGCAAGCCCAATTTTGTGAGCTCTCTGGAGCATGTCCAAGCCCAGCTCACACTGTCCTACAACCGTCGTGGAAACCTGGCCATCTATCTGATCAGCCCACAAGGCACCCGTTCGACTCTGCTCGCCCCCAGGTGAGGGGTTATGAACTACTCTGCTTACCTTTTATATCCAACATGTGAAGTATTTGGGCATAATGTTTTTCTTCCTTCCTCTTAGCAGACCCACTGTTGTGTGGGTTCTATGCTGGTTGTCCCCCTCGCTCCAATTACAGACTAATATTTCTGTCTTTTGTCCTTCAGACCTCATGACTATTCCTCTGAAGGCTTCAACGACTGGGCCTTTATGACCACCCACTCATGGGATGAAGACCCTCAGGGCAAGTGGACTCTGGAAATTGAGAATGTGGTTGGAACCAGTGACTATGGTAACTCCATATTAATATCCTCTCCCTCAAGTTATTTTTTTATAGTCATTAATGCATGCAGAAAATGGGGCAGACGTTTAGGCTGAAGTGAGGAGTCTCGCTTCTTGAGTTCCATTGGGCTGCATAACTTTGCAATTGTAACTAGAAGAATTTAACAATGCTTCACATTTTTTGCATAAACAGAGGGCTTGGACTGTGGCAAGGTTTTCCCTTTTTTGTCAAGGTCAAAAGAATTTCGTGGTGCTTTGTTTGGGTATCCTAGAGATTTTTTTTTTTTAATGAGAAGAGAATAGGCTACATCATGGCCAAACTTGATGCTGGGTTTGTGATGTTTATAGCAACAGTTAACAAATCTTTAGTTAACACGGTCAGTTTATTGACGCTTCCAAACAGGGCTTTCTGTTTAGAGTACGTGATTATTTGTTGCACCTTTTTGCATTCCCTCATGTTCTTTTGAAAATCTTTCACTCGGCTTGTAACAATTTCAATGCCTATTGATCTAACTCGATTAAAGCTTTTTCCATTAACTTGATAGCTGTCTGAAGGAAGTTTCTACACTGAAAGTGCTGTATAGGCTCCGGCAATTACGGCCAGCAGTTAATCTTGCTGTGAGAAATTGGCTTCCTAGTGCTGTAGACTACACAGGAAATTAGGAGTGTCTTTTCCTGCATCCTCCTTCCTTTATTCCCGTCATCTTGTTCTGACTGTTTTAAGACTGGTTGGCTTTACTTGTTTTCCTTCTCTGTATCCTGTTATAAATCTTCTTAATTAAATATGGCAAAGTAAATCAGATATGAGGCTCCCTCTTCCCCTGCCCCTTGCAATCAGGCTGTCCAGCCCATCATTCTGCGGATTGTAAATATTCACTGAGCCCTGACTTATACTGTTCAACTGGTGTGTTACACTTGACTTGGACACCATCTATAATGTGAATAATTTAGCTGCATTGATTGTGTTATCCTGATTTAGCAAGCCGTTGACTTTTAGCAGTCCACGTTAACTGATTTTTAATGGTGCCAAGTTAAAGTGGGTGGAACAAATCAATTTGACATTAACAATCTTTTCTTAAAGATTTAAAGAGACTCTCTGTTCTGTTGTACAATCTGCCACAGCTCTGCATATTAATTTTTAGCTGTTTACAATTTGTACAGCTTGATTGCTGAAAAATTCAATCGTGAGAATTGGTTCTGTGGGCAAAACATATTGTATAGTATCAGGTGCGACACTTTTCCTCCGTGGAAATGGATAACTTTTTCATGTCTTCTCCCTCAGGCACTCTGACTCAGTTCATGCTGGTTCTCTATGGCACTGCGTCCACACACAATTCCGTCCAGGTCCCTGAAGACGGCTGTAAAACCTATGACCTCAGTCAAATTTGCACAGGTAAGCATTCCACTGCTGAGGTGACGGTGCCCCCTGGAGCCCAGCACCTGTACATACAATGCTAAGAACTTTTATTATGCTGAACTGCATGCATTCTTTTGTCTTGCGTCCCAATGCACACTCAAAACTGATGTTAAAATCCGCCTTGTTTATTTAATTAAAAAGCACCGTCTTGTACTTTTTGAATGCATCTTTATATCAAAGGTACTGTATGGTTTTGGAGGAAAATCTAATTGATGCATTATAGTTAACCAGCCACCATTTTTGCATCTGCCTCATTAGTTTTATGCTGGAGCTATGGGGCTAAAGTTACTAATAAGTAATTGATGTCAACACACGTGTTTCTGTAAATATTCATGTACTTGCCTCAGTTTAACCTGCAGTACTGGGCAAAACCACATGCAAAGAAATGCTGTATAGACCCTTCCCACACACGTGACCTTCGTAAAAGCGCTCGCCATTTTGGACATGAAGAAGACAGTGATTTGAATAGCAGCAAATACACACGGCAAACGGAAAACGGAATAAAAGGCAAGAAAATGCAGAAAAAGCCTCCACTATCCAGCGAGGTCGGGCA
>JAPEIY010000007.1:15716162-15727953 GCA_026122135.1 Cathorops aguadulce | reverse complement strand
GCATGTCTTTGGACTGTGGGGGAAACCGGAGCACCCGGAGGAAACCCACGCGGACACGGGGAGAGCATGCAAACTCCTCACAGAAAGGCCCTTGTCAGCCGCTGGGCTTGAACCCAGGACCTTCTTATGAGGCGACAGTGCTAACCACTACGCCACCATGCCGCCCTCAGTGGAGGCCATATGAAATAAATCCTCATCAGTTTTTAAGAGGATACTCATTAAAGTCATAAACTAGGCCATCTATGAGAACATCTTTCAGTCCAGTACAGAGCAAGAATACAAAAAAGGACTTGAGGCTTGTGTTCATTGCTTCAGATAGGTTAAATACAGAGAGGAATTTCACAAGTGTGTGATGAATAAAAGTCTTTCTTTCGGCCACAGTAATCACAGTGGAAACAACATCATTTTGTATTTCTACAACCACAGTGGTGCTTCTAATAAAACGTTGCTGTCTTGACAGGGAGCGATGCAAATACAGGACTTGGATATGAGCCGAGTCTTAGCTATATGTAAACGGATGGGACAAAAAAAAAAAATCAGATGTCAAGCTATTGCAGTTATGCATCAAAGTCCACAATGTAAATTCAGCCTCTGAGACCTATTCATACGCCACTGTAGATGTTTACTAATTTCAACCTAATTTACACTCAATGAGCACTTTATTACAAACATGATATGAATACTGGGTGGGGTCTTCCTTTGTTCTCAAAATGACCAACTCTTCATGGCATGGTTTCACAAGATGTTAAAAATATTCCTTTGAGATTGTGGTCCATGTCGACATGATTGCATCATGCAGTTCTTGCAGAATTTTCAGGTGCATTTTAACACTTCAAATATCCCATTCTGTCACATCCCAAAGATATTCTTTTGGATTCAGATCCAGTGACTGGGAAGGCCACTTCAATGAACTTGTGCTCATGAAACCAGTTTGAGACTTTTTTTTTTCTTTGTGACATGGTGGAAGTAGCCATTAGGAGATGAGTAAATTTTGGTGATGAAGGGATCCATGTGGTCAGCGTCAAATACTGAAAATAGACTGTGGTATTCACAAGATGGTTGGTATTAATGGGCCCAAAGTGTGCCAAGAAAATACTCCCCACACCATTACACTACCTCTACCAGCCTGGACTGTTGACTCAAGGCAGGTTGGATCCATGGATTCATGCTGTTGGTGCCAAATTCTGACTCTACCATCTCTCTGCCTCAGCAGAAATCAGGATTCATCAGATCAGGCTATGTTTTTCCAGTCTTTAACGGTCTGTTTTTGGTCCCCACTGCAGCCTCAGCTTTCTGTTCTTGTCTGAAAGAAGTGGAACCTGTTGTAGCCCATCCCTCTCAAGGGTCGATGTGTGGTGCACTCTGAGATGCTTTTCTACTAATCACAATTGTGCAAGATGGATATTTGAGTTGCTGTAGCTTTTCTGTCAACTTGAATGATTGACATTCTTCATTAACCTCTCTCTCTTCAACAAGATGTTTCTGTCTGCAGAACTGCTGCTCCCTGGGTGTGTTTTTATTGATTGCACCATTCTGAGTAAACTCTAGATCTGAAGTATGTGAAAATCCAAAGAGATCGGCAGTTATAGAAATGCTCAAACCAGCCCTGAAACTGTGCCATGGCCAAAATCGCTGAGATCACGTTTTTCTTTTCTTCCCCCATTCCGATGATTGATGTGAACATTACCTGAAGCTGCTGGCCTGTGTATCTGCATGATTTTATGCATTATGTTGCTGCCACATGATTGGTTGATTTTTAGATAATTGCATGAATGAACAGCTGATCCTAATAAACTGGAATCAATCATGTGATGGCAGTGTAATGCATAAAATCATGCAGGTATGGGCCAGCAGCTTCAGGTAATGCTCAAATGCAACATATGACGGTGAGGTGTATAATGCATTGTAATAATGTTTCTTGCTTACCTTTTCTCTTTTCTTCCTCAAACCTTCATAGCACTGAGCTGATGAGGAGAGTCCGGCGCTTTCAAATTGCCCAGTATAACTGCCTCGTGATCAAATATGCCAAAGACACCCGGTACTCTGACCTGGGTATGGCCACACATGACCAGTAAGAGCTTTCACATTTTATGTATCCACATGTATCTTTTTAATAATAACATTTTGATATGATGTATTGTGTTTGATGTATCCAATGTTTTTGTTTAATGGTTTCTTCTGACAGAAACATAATGGAAGCTATACCAGCTAGCTGTCTAAGAGATGTCTGGTCTCATGCCCTACAGGTCTGCGTCATTGGCATTGATGAAGGCCAGTTTGTAAGTATAAATTCCTTTTCTGGATAATGTGGGCGTAAACAAACAGATTGATGCTGAGTAGCATTAGTTTACATGAGGATTAATGGAATTTACTTGTATGGGCCTGGTGGTCACCTGAAGTCAAAATTTTCCAGTTAAATCTCAGGAACTGATGTTTGCTGCAGTGAACACGTTCTTCAAGACGTTACTATGGAGGAAAGTAGCATTTAAAGCATTCATTAATTCCATTGCAAGTTGCATTAGATGTTCTCATGCCCATGGAATGACCATTTCTTTTTGAAACAGGAAAGTGTGATTTCTAGAAGTCAATTGCTTTCAAGATATACCATGCCTTGCACCAAACTTGTGCTAAAAACAGCCTAAATAATGAGAATTTAGTGTTTTTCCAGCTTTGAGTTTCTCACCGCTAGTTATTTTGTGATCATATAGTCGCTCTCTGATGGGGAGAGGGAAATTAAGAAGCAGTGAAATAAAACTATTTTTAGAAGTTCTTATTCAGGCCACACCAATTTAATTAGTTGGTTCTTGGATTTTTTTTTTTCAGGAAAAATATGAAGTGAGCGCGTGAAATAAAATTTAAAAAATGCTCTGATGGTAAAATTAGCGGTGAAAATGGAGGGCTTTCATAATAGAGAAACAAAAAGACAATACATTACATTATTGTTACACATTTCATATGGCTCTTAATAGCTTATCTTATTTCCATCCATATGCATTAAGGGCTAGCTCTGGCTGCACGTCTTTTATCAGGCAAACCAGTAAACAGGCTAAATAAACGATTGAATTGCAGTCAATTGAACATCTACAATGCACAGAAAAAAAAATTTGACCAGGAGTAGGCTACTTCTGATGGCTAAATACTTTGAATTATTTTTTTCCCCTCACATCAATCAATTAAATGTATAAATCAAACCCACCTCCACAGAGTCTCTGTCCAAGTTGGCACATCGAAGGGTAACAAGCTCAAGGCATCTTGAGGACAACTGTGCAAAGTTTTCCCCCTCTTGAATTCGACGCACCTGTCAAAGATTTTACACTTCTGTTCGCTGAATGTCCTAACAATCACACAAACAGGCTTTGCAGGATTCCCCTCCACAGGCATGTTTCTTTCACAAGTCTTTATCTAAAGTGAAAGGGGCGATTTGATTGGTTTTCAACGTCACGTGACCTCAACCTGCAGTCAATTTAAATTTTTTCATTTTGCATTTTCTTCAAGTGGCGATTCTGAGAACCGATTAATCGAATTGGTGTGGCCTCAATTCTGAAGTTATAAAACATCTCTTCAAAACATTATTTGGTGTTTATTTTTTAATGCCATAGCTAACTGAGCTCAGATCTACAATGCACAGACTTTATTCTCTTCA
This sequence comes from Cathorops aguadulce, assembly GCA_026122135.1. Classification (NCBI taxonomy): domain Eukaryota; kingdom Metazoa; phylum Chordata; class Actinopteri; order Siluriformes; family Ariidae; genus Cathorops; species Cathorops aguadulce. The sequence goes on along the minus strand of JAPEIY010000007.1, from coordinate 15,724,310 downwards.
TTTAATTCTAGTTCCCAGACACTGTTGAATTCTGTGAGGCTATGGCAAACATGGGCAAGACTGTTATTGTTGCAGCACTTGATGGCACGTTTCAGAGGAAGGTGAGGTTTTTATGGTCCTTCTACCTTCTGCAGTATCAGCATGGTTGGTATGGTACAAAGATGAAGTACCTAACATTAGGTGTGTCACATTTAATTATCTCTTCTGTTGACTTGTAGTAAATTATGGCTATACACTGATTTGACCTTGAATTTGAATTGTATGTGTAAAATTAAGATTTTTCTTTGCCTTTTAGAGCAATAACATATCTTGCTGAAATAGTTAATTGGCAGTACATACTACTACACTGAAATGGATATAATGCTACCTGGCAAATATGATTAAAGCTTCTGGAAATGCATTTATTTCTGTTCCTCATAGACCTCATTTGTCAGAGTTTCAGCCTAATGTTACTGGTAACATTTTCCCTGTTTTCCTCCATAGCCCTTTGGTAGCATACTGAACTTGGTCCCTTTGGCTGAGAGTGTGGTAAAGTTGAATGCAGTCTGTATGCAGTGCTTTAAAGAAGCGTCCTACACCAAGAGACTTGGAGCAGAGCAAGAGGTGGGACATGGACTGAATCATGGTCCTGGTTATACAACCCAACCACAAAATTACTGGGGTGTACATTGTAACCGATACCCAGAAAAATATTATTGCTTAATGCTCAGCTACTAAGATAAATTGCATGCAAACATGTTCACAGAAAAAGGACTAGCCTAGAGTTGTAGGATGGGTCACCCCCTTAAAGCTTTTATAACCCTGACTGGACCGGACTTGACTAATTCTCACTCCGGATGTTTCAGGTGGAGGTGATTGGAGGAGCTGATAAATATCAAGCAGTGTGCAGGTCGTGTTATGGAGGCCTGTTGTCAAATAAAGAGAACTGTGACCCACAGAGGGATGAGACGCCCCCTCATATTCTGAAGGGGAAGCAGGTGGACCAAAGTACAGCACGCAAGCTTTTCACTTCCCTTCATTTATGAAGGCCTGCTGTATACTAGAGTATTAACTAATTTAAACAGTAAACAATTTGCAGCAGCAGTTACAGTACTTTCAGATGAAGCAGTGTGTTCAATTTGCACATTATAGGAGTGAGATATAGTGCTCAAAGTGCTATAGACATTAATTTTAAAAATGTTTGACCTTTTTTTTAAAATAAAATTTCAATTTAGATGTGTCAAACTTTTGTCCAGCTGTTTCTGATCAGAAGCCATAGGAGCTAGCTAATTTAGGACGGGCTTTACGTACTGGCAAACCTTGTTAAAATGGTTTAAGTATCTTTTGAAGAAGAGGTAAAAGGCACAACAGGTTAGTTGCAAAAACTTTTTATTTTTGTTCCCTGGTAAATGTATATTTTCCTTTAAATTGCTGGTTTGTACTTTACATAAAAAAATCAACCCAGTATCCTATTCTATTAACCATTTTGAACAATTTACACCAGTGTTTTAAAATGGTTACAATAGAAAATGATCAACAAAATATGGCCAGTGATTTAAGAATTACCCACATCCCCGAAAGAAATGCATCAAAACAGCTAGTGCAAATCGTTAAACATGTGCTCAACTGAAGTGAGAAAGGTTACATAACAGTCTTTAAGTGTATACTCCAATACCAGAGGAAAAAATTAATCTGAAAAATTGAAAAGCTGCTCCCCCCATTTAAAAAAAAAAAAAGTTTGGAGTCAAAAGAATGGTGCTGTATGTTTGCTGTAATAAATGTAAAACATGATCTGAACCTACAACTTTGGCATAATGGACCTGGCTTGTATTAATACACTACCAGAGTAAGGTTTGTAATGCAAGTTATTAATAGCCTCTATGGATGTTTTCCAGGTGGTGCAATACATCCGATCAGGTAGATAAGTAAATTACATGCTCTGTCTATGCAGTGTTTTTACAGTAAATAAATACTCGAGGCTCTTGCAGTTCAGAAATTTCATTTTTTTTGGCGGGGGGGGAAGGAAAAAAATCAGTAGTCTTGTACAAAACCTAGGACTAAACCTCTAATGGCACACTTGAATGAAAATAGAGCTGCATTTTTGACAGTGCAGGCTATGGCTTTATTTTGGAAGCAAGAAAAGCATCAAAATGTGAATTCTTAAGGAATTATGCCTAACCTGGTCAGCTGACTAAGCATTGCTTTGGTGCAAAAATGTGGCACTGCTGAAAAAGGTCAACATTTATGCATTATACAGCAGTCTAGGCTTAAACGCGGTAACAGCCAACTCTGTCTTCAGCAGTGTCACAAAGACTTGCATTATATTTAGACACTATTTGTGCAAATCAGTGATCAGTTCTGGGCAAAACAAACATACAATTTCAAAAAAATGCAGAAAGGCTGTGCATCACTGAAAGCAAGCACAAAGAATAACTTCATCGTGACTGGGAGAAACAGTCAACTTCAAGGAATGCCTGAGCCCACCAATACACAAGAGCTCTCACTGGCTGCTCCAACAGTCTCCTTCCATGCTGCATGTCATATGATCAGGCCATTTAATCATCCCTTTTCACTTTCTCTAGAAGGGCCCTTGTTCTTGTCAGTAGCTTGGTGGCTGGTAGTTACTGTTTCCAGTCGGCTCTGGTTTGCTCATGAAGGGGGGCTGCTGGTAGAGGTCTGATGGGTAAGTAGTAGGTGGGTATGGTGAGGAATCATTAGGGATTGTTGATCCTTGGTAAGGGGAGGTATGATCTGGACCAGATTCAGCAAAGCCCTGGCCGAGCTCTTGAACACCTTTACGAAATCTAATCAGGGCCAAATAAGCCATCGCAGCCTGCCAGAGAAATAACCAATTTATTAATAAGACTCTTAATGTCAGTATTTTAAACTTGGTAATCACTCAGTCTCTAAAGACAAGCTGGAATCACAGGGAAATTCTAACACATACACAGCCTAAAAACTGACCATTTTTTAAAAATAAAAAAACACAATCGGACATGCATCACAGGAAAATAATCCTCAATGAGACAATCAATGACAGTGTAGCTCACTCCGGCCCTATCTATTCTGGAAGGAATGATCTAAAGTGGGCCACCTTGCGCAATACATGTTAAACTATATACACCCTAGGAATACTTACCCATTTACCAGAAAGAATCCAAAACAGTGAGGAATTGACTGAGAAGAAGCGATTTTTGTTGAACTGCTCATAAAGGCTAATTTGTCCATAACTTCTATATAATAAGTGGCAAAATGTGTGTCTTGGGCTAATGTCACCATTTCTCAATGGATTTTCACCAAATTTGGCAAGGAGGTCCAGGGATGACCTGGAATTTTGCAGATATTAAACAATGTACAGGTCCCTGGGGGTGCACAACATCCACCCATCTCCTTCCTCAATGCCTTTCACATTACATTTATCAATACAAACTCTCAACAGGTCTTTGCTAAACTTGGCATGTAGGTACAGGGGAGAGCCACAATTTGGCAGAACTCAAATTCCATATTTGGGCCCCTGGGTGGTGGATGTTTGGATTTTTGTTTGTCTTGGGCTAGCATCATTTCTTGACAGATTTTCACCAAATTTGACATGGAAGTCTGGAGGCAACCCAGAATTTTGCAAAACCCAGGCAACACCGGGTAACCTGCTAGTAATTAAGTAAATCTGAGCAGATGTTATACCGTATGCACCCCAAGTATCCCTACCTTCATGCCAGAAAGAATCAAAATTGGCAAAGAATCAAGGGAGAAGCAGCGGTGTGTGTGGAAACTTCATGTTAGGGCTTAATTACTCCATATCTGCATTATTAATCAATTATGTAAATTTGGATAGAAGCTATATGCATCTCAGGCAGACCTACCTTCCTGCCAAAACTAAATTAAAAAAAAAAAAAAAATCGGTGAAGAATTGAGAGAAGCGATTTTTGTGAAATGTGGACAACGCTGGACGGACAACAGACAACACGATGGCATAAGCTTGTTGCATGTCGGCCGGATGAGCTAACAAGTTGGTGTGTTACCACCCTGAGGTGGATTATTTTCAGCACATCCATAAGTGTTTTATTTCTTTTGTACAAGTAATTTGCCAACAAGTACAAATTTTAATTTATTAATGCATGACATTATACTGCATGTTGTGGAACATCCACATAAATTAGTTTATATCAGCTATAAACAGCTATTCCAGCACCAGCCTCGGTTTTCTCTCAAGTGAATTAAGACAAAAAAGGTGCAGCCTGTGATATCAGGAAGTGTAAAATTAATCTGTCCTAAAGACTTGTAAAAATCATACGGACTCTTAGAAAATGCTGACACCAGAGACTCCTTCCATAAATCTGAAATAAACATCTCCAAACAGAAAACTTCATATCAATAATTGTTTTTCTTTGGAATATAACTACCTGACCAATTAGATTCTGTGGGATAATTTGGCAATAAAACTTTTCCATCACTAAACATGGCCAAGAAATACCTACTTTAATAGTTTGAGGCTCATTGTACCACAGTATTCAGAAATGTGTGTAGCCATGGCCTAATGGTTGGGGAAGTAGCTTTGGAGCCAAAAGGTCACCAGTTCGATTCCCTGGACCAGCAGAAATGGCTAAAGTGCCCTTGAGCTAATCCCCATCTCCTCCCCAGGCTGCTCTAGGTATGTTGTATGTCACTCTGGATAAGTGCATCTGCTAAATGCCATTAATGTAACGTGTGTAAGGATGTGCATATACACTGGAATTGAGGATAATTTTTTTTAAATCAGAATGTTTACATGTAAAAAATAAAATTAAGCACTAAGGCAATAAGTCTGTCCTCTTTGAACCTATTTGATTTAATGGAAGAAATTTTCCAAACTTCCATCTATGTGCTCATAGTTCCACATAATATCTGGAAGTCAAGCCTACTGATTAATACACTGTGGCTAAACTTTAGCTTTAAAATCCGACGCATCACACAGCCATTGCTTTGAGAAATCCATTTCAACAAATCAAGTGACAAACACCTGGGCCATGACCAGGCAAATTACATTCAAATTCAACACTGGTGAATGAAATGTCATCTTTAGCACCTTTTTTCATTCAGAATGACAATTTATGAATTTCTGTACTGTTCCTACTTAATTTTAAGAAAAATTAACTACATAATCACATCCAAATTTATTTACGTCAAAGATCATACATGTAAAATAAATGAAGTCTGAATAAGCATGAGCACCACAACAATGCAACACCGAACAGTGCTTGCATGAACAACCTAGTAATAAAAATGCTCATATTTTCACAAAATATGTTGTCTGATATATGTTGGTTGGAAAGACATACCCATGCAGCGAAAGAGAAGAAGGAGAAGACAATGATGGCTTGAGCTGCATCAATAGGGATGCCAGTTCTTTCAGTGGTCTTCGCCCACTGATTAGCCAAGAGGCAAAAACACACGAACCACAGAAACGTCCAGACCACTGTTAGTACAGAGAAAGGGAGAGACAAATAATCAACCCGATTAAAAAGATAACAGTAGCACATATGCACAGTTTTATGGACCTTGATCTTTAGTCATCACCAAAAGTACTCAAAGTGTTTTGCCTTGACATCGTTCACCATAATTATTGAGAATAGCATTAATATATATTTTTTTAAATATAAATAATTTACATGTAGTTTTATTCTTGTGTGTGACCTAAGACACTGAAGCTCTCAACATTTTCAGTCTTGGGACTTCAGAGGTTTCTGTTATCTTAATCTTTCCGCTGTTTCCATTAGGGGTTGCCACAGCGGATAATGTCCCTCCATCTCCTCCTGTCCTCCGTATCTTTTTCTGTACCACCAACCGTCCTCATGTCCTCCTTCACCACATCCCCAAGTCTCATGTTTGCTCTTCCTCATTTCCTTCTACCTGGCAACTCCATCTCCAGCATTCTTTTCCCAATATACCCTGAATCTCTCCTCCATATGTGTCCAAACCATCTCAATCTCGCCTCTCTTACTTTGTCTCCAAGCTGTCCTACATGTGCTGTCCGTCTAATATATTAAATTTCTAACCCTGTCCAACTTTATCACTCCCAATGAAAATCTCAACATCTTCAACTCCACTACCTCCAGTTCAGCCTCCTATCTTTGTCAGTGCCACTGTCTCCAAACCATACAACCTCACTGCTCTTACTACAGTCTTGTACACTTTCCCTTTCACTCTTGCTGGCAACCTACGGTCACAAATCACTCCTGACACTCCTCCTCACTCGCCATTACTTTGTACAGTTGACCCTAGACATTTGAACTTCTCTGCTTTGACCACCTCTATTCCTTGTAGCTGTACCATTCCACTGTCCTCACCCTCATTCACATACATGGACTCAGTCTTTCATTCCCCTTCTCTCTAGTGCATACCTCCATGTCTCCAAGTTTTCTACCATTTGCTCCCTGTTCTCACTACAGATCACAAGATCATCTGCAAGCATCACTGTCCATGGCGCCTCTTGCCTGTCAGCGGTCAACCTGTCCATTGTCATTGCAAACAAGAAAGGGCTTAGAGCCGAACCCTGGTGCAATCCAACATCCACCTTAAATGCCACCGTCATTCCCACTGCACAACTGTTTTCATACATATCCTGCACCAACCTCACATACTTCTCCACTCCTGACTTCCTCATGCAATCACGTTATCTTAATAAATGGTACTTAATTTGGTAACTGGCACCCACAGAACACAATCTTGCCCCTTTTAAATTCTGCTCATAAATCCGGACCACGGCACCATTTTCAGACCTGTTCTTACTTCCAGAAGTGTAATGTTTATACTGTGAGCTTTGTTCAAACAAGCCAACAGTCTCCAGCTTTTCTTGTCTGACTTCCCCACACTACAGCCAAAATAAACTAACAATTAATTCAGTTGTGAGTCATGGTGCAAGGTGTTTACCGATTTTCCAATTCTGTTCATTTTCATTTCTGTTCATTTTCATTTCATTTCAGAACGCTTTTATGTTCGGTTTTACCTGAGAATCCCAGGTCAGCCATCACAAGATACTTCCTCTCCTGTGCGCTGCTCATCATGGGAAGATACACATCTGCTAAGATGAAGATGATACTGCCGAAAAATGCAATGAGCCCGATGCCCACTCCAAAATTGCAGGCCCCGTCGTTGTGGTTGAATATGCAGACCACCTGTGATGACGACTTTTCATTTACATATCCCTCTGCTGTAATGGTGGCAAAAACCACAATGGCAAACACCTAGAATTTACCAGGAATAGATAAAGGGAAGTGAAAATGAGGACAAGCTCAAACATTTAAGATGAACTAAAACCTTTTTTCCACAATTTCCAGAGCATCAAATGCTTGCCTTCGGATTTATCAACCCTTACTGTAAGATTTGAATGCAATAAGTGATAGACATAATAATAATCCAAAATATGAAAGGGCATAGCATAAAAAAGGTTAAACAAAGTATTCATAAATGTATTAAAGAAATACAATAATGAATTAACGACTGTATAACGCTACAAATAATAAATAAAAACGTAAACTAAGAGCATCAAGACTACAGATACACCAGGCTGAATAATTTTAAATTTGGATTTAAAAAGTACTTATAGAGATACAGAGCATTCCTCATATTCTTTGCAACACCATTTCAGATATTTTGTTAGAAAAACATTCCCTTAGTTGAGCGAAGTGCTGAAGATGGTGTATACACAGCCTCAGGAGATATTTAGAAATTTAAATGTCAAAGACAGCAGGTCATCCAGCCAGCAACAGTCCAACAAATATTACTAAAGCAGAAACTCATCCGTCAGTGTCATGCATGTTTAGTGTATATGTGGAGGCCTGGGAAACCCTTCACATGGTCAGATGTTGACATTTTCATATATATATATATATATATATATATATAGAGAGAGAGTTGTGAAAACTACAGGCTTTCTACTAAAGTCTAGATACAATGAAAAGTAAAAAAAAAAGGGGGAAAGGTTTAATTCCTGGTCCACTAAAACCTAATCGACATGTGGAAAAATAAAATTACTGCCAAAATTTAAAGAAGTACAACTTTACAATAGAAAATGAGTTCTTGCTTTGATTATAAGGATCATGCACATCAGTCTCTGGCCCCGTCCACACGAGTATGATTTTGATGGTTCCGCATAAATACTTTATCGTTTCGGCCTCGCGTCCAGACGAGTCC
>JAPEIY010000007.1:12058949-12070094 GCA_026122135.1 Cathorops aguadulce | reverse complement strand
TACCCCGCCTTTCGCCCATAGTCAGCTGGGATAGGCTCCAGCTCGCCTGCGACCCTGTAGAACAGGATAAAGCGGCTCGAGATAATGAGACGAGAAGTTTTGTAGCATTTTCTTACCATGACTTGATTGAAACTAATGGAATTACTGTTTGTACTTGCACAGATAGGCCTGTTAAACATGACTATATATTATTCTTTTGCAACTGATTAATCTATTTCTGTGTACACAAAACCTCTGAGAATGGATGAATTTGCTGATTAAGCGCCACACTGTATTTTACTGTGGCCCCATGGCTCTATGCTGATGTAAAAACTGAATGATCAGACTTTATAACGGCTTTCTTTCATGCCGTGCTGAGAATACGCAGCACAGCAAAGCTCATGAAGTCTACTCACGAGTGTGTTTAGACTTGATCTTTGTCAGAGTTTGTGTGCACTGAAGTCTCAAATCTCAAATAACCAACTTGACTAACAGCTGGCTTCATACTCTTAAATGCTCCATTGAAAAATAGAACAGCAAATACCAGTTTCATTCACTACTAGTACCTACTTCATCCTGGTCAGATTTGTGGTGGCTCTACCTATCCCAGTAACACTCGGCACGAGAATTCGCCTCAGATGAGACACTAGTCCATCATGACTAGGACACCATGCACACACGCAGTATAGCCTGTTCACCTACCTGCATGTATTTGACCAAAGATTGGGACGTTGTCGTCGTCATCATCACTGTCGAACCCAAGCCGGGCTTGAGGCAAACCATATTTGGTTGACTTGGCCAGAATTGCAGCAGTAGGGTGTCCAGTTCCTTCCTGCACACTCATACATTCATACTTATGGGCCATTTAGAGTAGCCAGTCAACCGAACAGCATGTCTTTGGACTGTGGGGGAAACCGGAGCACCCGGAGGAAACCCACACAGACACGAGGAGAACATACAAACTCCACACAGAAAGGCACTCATCGTCCACTGGGCTCGAACCCAGAACCTTCTTGCTGTGAGGTGACATCGCTAACCACTGCACTACCCAATAGCACTGCCGAATATTGTCATATTTGAATATCTGAATGATAGGATAAGTTTAAAAAGCACCAGATTTCATTGATGTCACTTTCTGATTGAAGCAACTGTTGCTTCTTTTTACACTTATTCAAAATATTCATTTAAAAGCTTCTTTTTTTTTAAGCGTTTCCTCAGGTATTATAACCTATGGAATATTGATATTTTACAATTTTTAATTAAAAAAAACAATAATAATAATAATTCACTGTAGGCTCGTTTAGGTTACTTCAGATGTCCTTAGTCAAAGTTTTGACTATAATTAGAAAGACATGTCAGTGTGTAAAACACCAGGGAACTTCCTTGAAGTGATATTAGGTGTTATACGGTATATGGAAGCGTAGCGATCGGAATGTGAAGAATGTGAAAGGCTCCAATTCATCCTGAAGCGACAGCAGTGAGGTCTTTAAAGTGAGAGCGCCCCTATTTGAGCAAAACTGTTAACACCAGACAAGTTTTAACTCGCTTCGTTTATTAGCAAAATGTCGTGCAAATCGTTTAAAAGGGGATAATTTAATACATGCTTGGGAAATAGAAACTATTTAAGCTGTTTGCAAAAAAGTATAAAGGACTGTAGATAGGGCCTTGTGGTGTGTGTGTGTATGTATATATATATATATAAAGTGGTGATAAGTTAAGTTTTGGCTGCAGACAACAGAATTTGTTGCGAATGTTTGCTTTTGAGTTGATAAGAAGATGTTTGGAGTGACTGTGAGAAGTTTTTGTCATTGCTGCAGAGTAAAGAAAGGCGCAGTTCTGCCTGGCAACTCAACTTTCCTCTCATTGGTTTAAACTCATTTCTGTTTCCTCCTCTTTCTTGGTGTGGGACAAAGAGGTTAGTTTTAAAACTTTTTTTTTTTTTTGTAGAATGATGCACCAGAGTTGGTTTAGAAGTGTTATTGCTTTAAGAAGATATGCACTGCTTATTGAGCATGTTCTGGCCATTGTGATGCAATGCTTAAAGCATGGTTGAAACTTGTATGCATGAAAGTTGAACTTTCAAAGTTTTTCAAGTAAATGAAACTTGGCTGCCATGAGTTATAGTGAGCATGCAGAGAGAGAGAGAGAGAGAGAGAGAGAGAGAGAGTGGCTTAATGAGACAGTGTATACCGCCCCCTACCAATAAGTTTATCAATGCACATGTTCACACTACTAAACAGGCTTTTTTTTTTTTACCCTCATCATTTAGGGGGGGAAGAAAAAAAAAAGTAAAAAAAAAAAGCCCCCTCGCTCCTCCTCTGTTGTCTACCCCAAGTTTTTCACCCCCATAGCCACCCGGGGTAAAATAAAAGGACCTCCCATTTCCAGAATGGCAGCAATAGGAAGGGCTGAAAAAAAGTCATTTAAGAATTATCTTTACGCTCAAGCAGACTGCCTCTCTCTCTCTCTCTCTCCCTCTCTCTCTCACTCACTCACACAGGCCGCTGCTGTGGCTTTGATCTTCCCCTTAACAACAGTGCACGTCATTGGTTGCATCGCACAGAAAGGGAGTTTTGTCAGGCGGAACGCGGTGCGAGAGACTTGTTCAGTGGCTTGCAAGCAGCACAGACGGCGAGAGCGGCATCAGGCATCAGCACAAACCTCCGTCCTTGCCGAAAAAGCAGACTTTTATATCTATCTATATTTTATACACACATTTTTTTTTCTTTCTTTCTCTCAACTTTTACTTCCCTCCGTGCCAAAGTCAGCGCCGAAGCCATGGAGCACCAGCTGTTCTGCTGCGAGGTGGATACCATAAGAAGAGCTTACCACGACGCCAACTTGTTGAATGATAGAGTTTTACAGACAATGCTGAAAGCAGAGGAAAACTACCTTCCCTCGCCCAATTATTTCAAATGCGTGCAAAAAGAAATAGTACCCAAAATGAGGAAAATCGTCTCCACATGGATGCTAGAGGTTTGTATACGCCGACATTTGTTCCCATTACACAACTATGTCTCAAGATGATTGTCCCTTATGCTCTTTGGACCCGAGCATAATGCAGGCCTATTTTGTCAGGCATATTTGCTATTCTTTCTCTCTCTAGTAATCATCTTCCTTCTTTGAATCATGACCGAATGACATGCTTTTTTTTTTTTTTGCTTATTTTATCTTTAATATTCTCCACCCTTCATGCCATTGATGTCGTTTCAGCTTAAAGATCACCCCTGAATTGTGTAGAAATCTTCCAGCTTTGGATGGTTCGTTTCGTTTTCAACCAAAATAAGCTGAAATGCAGTTTACTGGAATTTATTTCCATTTAATATCAATGTACACGTATGCAATCCCACTCGTGCCAGTAGCTTATTATGCGCCATCTTTGCTGTCGTGTTGAGAAGTTGTTTTAATATCTTAAAAAATTCAGAAAATGCCTAAACATTGACATTTCTCACATATTGTTGTTCAATATGAGACCTTTAAGGCATATGTATAAGTTAGTCTAGGTTGCTGGAAGTAGACTTTATATTTATATGCTAAAACTTTTGTTTCATTTCGCCATGCTTCATGCACAACGTCGCTGAAGGTCGGAGTATAAATAAGATATTTACTCCTTTTCCAAGGACAAAATCCTGATATCAATATTCGGATTATGATCCTCATGGGTTATCTTGGATTTACATGTGCTTTATGTGCAGTTTTGTCCGCTAGAATAATTTATATTAATTTTTGAAATGTGTACGGGGTGTAAATGCGGCTTGCTGGGCATCATTGCGGACACCCTGCGAAATTAAATTAATTTCACTTGCTTTTCGTGATCAAATTCAACATATTGCACTTGGGACCGATAGAATATATGTCGAGGAACATTTCCATGTAACTTCGAAGCGTCGAAACAATTTTATTATATTTTTAAATGTTTTTTGAAAAGATGACGAACTAGAAATTGCCTCCTCGAGCCTGGCGCCGGACGCCACCTTTGTGTATTAGGAAGCAACGACCACTAGCATCTACTGCTAACTTCAACTTATGTCCTATCAGAGTAAAGCCTTATGATCAGATCAATCGATTGAATAAATATTTTGCATGATATTTCACTTGATGATCAATCATTTGAATGTGTTTTCCTTAACAAGCATAGGCTGCTCCATGTCAAAGTCAAGAGAAAGTTCATGTCATGACTCAATTTAGGCCAAAAGAATGATATTGAGAATTTTTCTGGATTTTTTTTTTTTCTTATTGAATATAGCACTTTTTATTTCTTTAACTGTTAGACTGTCTGTTTTTGCTTGTGCTTCAAACACAGTCTTCTCATATAGTATGTTTCTTATCAGGTGTGCGAAGAACAGAAATGCGAAGAGGAGGTTTTCCCTTTGGCCATGAACTATTTGGACAGGTTTCTGTCTGTCGAACACACTAAAAAGACGCGACTGCAGCTTCTGGGAGCCGCCTGCATGTTCTTGGCCTCCAAAATGAAGGAAACTGTGCCATTAACAGCTGAGAAGCTTTGCATATACACCGACAACTCCATCCGCCCCTGCGAACTATTGGTAATTATCTGTTTATTAATGTCTTGCTAATGAGGTCATTCAATCATCCATCACTTTGGATCATAAGGTCAATTTGTGCAGATTGTGCCCGGATTGACTTAGTTTGCAAAGTTATGCAACGCATGCAGATATGAGTCATTCTTCATTTTGGTGCACACCATTCTTCTTTGAAACGTCTGCAAATCAGCCATCAAGTCGTTCTAGTTTGTAACTGGCCATAAATTGAGTAGCTTGAGTGAGGAGCAGAGAAAGCCATTTGAAGAAGGACACCATCTAGAGGCCAAACCATAGAATGCCTTTTGAACAAACAAAAAAAAAAGTACAGTACTTCTCTAGAGGCCTTTTATGTCAACCCGTGCACTTTCGTGTCTTCCTTACAGCAAATGGAGCTGCTTGTACTGAATAAGCTGAAGTGGGATCTAGCCTCGGTGACACCACATGACTTCATTGAACATTTTCTCACCAAACTGCCCATTCATCAGAGCACCAAGCAGATTCTGCGCAAACATGCACAGACGTTTGTGGCTCTCTGTGCAACAGGTATGCACCTTCGTTTGGATCTGTGTAGCTGTGTGGTGTTTTGAAGTGGCATGCAAGATGATTTTGTTGCGAGACACTTGCAAGAATCTTAATCAAAATGTTTTGAGACATTAGCTCTGTTTTCTTTTTTCAATTTGCAATCAGAAAGCTTTTTTTTTATTGGGGTGGAAAGAACTGCCCTGATTCCTCGTGCAGAGGTATTATAAACTGATGTGAGTGTCTGCGAGTGAGAGGAAGTCTGTTTCCTTTTCTGGTGATTGCAGTGTCTGCACCATGCCTCTGCAGAGGCCCAAGAGCTTCCCAGCAGCAGCCTGCTAATGCACAGTCTCTGACCATTTACAAAAAAAAAAAAAGAGGAAGCTATTTGGTGCTTCTATGTAAAATGTGAAATGCAGGAGATATACAACATGCTGTGGAGCTGAGTTATGTCGTCTAAGCAAGTGGAGCATGCATCTGCTTTTTGCTTAAGCGTGCAACTCTTCCCCCAAAAGATCCTTTTTTTTTGTTTTGTTTGTGACATGTCGAATCCCATCAGTCTCTATTGTTATGTAACCTATTACATTCAGCTCATGGTCAGTTTATCGTCTGTCTCAAGTAGCCTTTAGTGTCTCAGGAAGGAATCTCTCCGCTTTAGCCCTTTCATTCTTTCTTTGTCTTTCTTTTGACATGGTGGGTATCACTGCAGCTCGCACCCCTTTTATGTTTATGACCTCAATTTCTTTTGGGAAGTGGCCTGGGATCGCAGCCAGGAAGATTGTGCTTGGGTGGGTAGTGAGGAAGGGGGCTAGCCATGCTCATGAATAGATTTCGGTGACGGCTCCCGTGCCTTTATGTTCAATTTGTCTTAACAGTTGCCCTCTCGTCGCTGGGCTAGCAATGGTGGACTGCTACCTATGAGAAGGGCTGTTGTGTTGCGCTGCTGCACTCTCCATGTGTGGGCAGAACCCATAGTGAGTGAGTGAGAGAGTGAGTGAGTGAGTGAGAGAGGGGAAAAGTCCCTACTTTGATTTATAATGTCTTCCCTCTCATGCAGGCAGTGTGGGAAGACAAGTTACCACTGAGCAAGCACTCACATTTCAGCCACTTTATGTAGAAGCAAGTCATTTTCTTGTGAACTTGGATATAATGGTCTATATGCTCTGGGTGTGTTGCGCTAAAGATATATTTGTGTGTATATTTGGTAATGGCTTTGTTTTGCTGGAGAGTTAATGCTTGGTGGTAACAGAAGTAGAGTAGGGGTGGGGGTACTTGCAAACGACCTACAGCAAAGTTTCCCACCCCCCAAAAAAGCCCTAAAGGCTTGAAGTCACAGTCTGGTGTCACCCCAAAATGTCACGGACTGTCCCCTGCCCTGCCACGACCGCCTTCATTGTGATTTAGTCATGCTATGCTCCATTATGAGCCCTCCCAGAAACATCACCCGACTGCAGCTTTCCTCTTTTAGATGGCTAGTTTCAGTGGGTTTTACACGGTTCCTATTTGATTCTCATCACATGTTTGAATCAAATGCTCAGCCTGGTTGATTCTTAACAATTTCTGTGATCCGCAGATGTCAACTTCATCGCAAGCCCTCCCTCGATGATCGCGGCAGGAAGTGTTGCCGCAGCTGTGCAGGGACTCTACTTGAAAGGCGCCGACAGTTCTTTATCCTCCCAGAACCTCACCAACTACCTGTCCCAAGTTATCAGGAGTGACCCAGTAAGTCCAAGTCTTCCTCACTGCTTTTTCCAAACAACATGTCTCAGTTCCAAGTTTCCAACTGATACTAAATGCTTCTGGTTCCTTCCACAGGATTGTCTTCGATCGTGCCAGGAGCAGATCGAATCTCTGCTGGAGTCCAGTCTGAGGCAGGCACAGCAGCAAAGCATCTCCACAGAAAGCAAACGCGTGGAGGAGGACGTGGATCTCTCGTGCACTCCTACAGACGTCAGGGACATTAACATCTGAGGGTATCGGCCTACGTCTAGAGTCTTGTTTTTTCATTGGGTTAATGGGCTTTGACCAGAGGATTCATGGGTCTAGAGGGCACACAGCCCCCCACACCACCAGAGCCCACACAGACACCTCAACCAATCCTAATCAGCCCCTCAGAGTGCTCTCGCTGACCCCTCAGTGGCACCCCTAGTGGCCTTCATGATTGGGCTGTTGCTGGCCAGGACCACCAGAAGAGGACAAGGGAAGGATAAAATCCCTGATCATCCCTTCCACATTGCTTATTTCTCTCTTTTTCAAACCCTCTTCACGTAACTTGAGTAAAAAAAAAAAAAAAGACAAAAAATGTATAGTTAATCTAGGATTTTTTAAATTGCAACAGCTGCATATATTATTTATGTAGTTGGTACTTGTCAAATGTACAGACAAGGAAATAGGTTGGTAATTTTATTTTAAGTGTATCAATAAC
Organism: Cathorops aguadulce; assembly: GCA_026122135.1. Classification (NCBI taxonomy): domain Eukaryota; kingdom Metazoa; phylum Chordata; class Actinopteri; order Siluriformes; family Ariidae; genus Cathorops; species Cathorops aguadulce. The sequence goes on along the minus strand of JAPEIY010000007.1, from coordinate 12,062,627 downwards.
CATTATTTGAAAGAGAAGAGGCATTATTTTTGTTTCTTTTTGTCTCTTTCTTTTAGCTAGTATAATGTCACACATGCTAACAGTCACCCCAGCCTTTTTTTTTTTTGCAGTCTAGGCATGTGTATGTATCCCCGCTTGCTTATGCGTTTAGTCACTTTATTCTATTGTCTAGACTTTTTAAATCCCTAACATGTTTCTTTTTCTTTCAAAATGGCTTGTGTAACCCTAGTATATTTTGTTTTAAGCATGTGTTATTCTATGTTATGATTTAGAGGCCTGTGGATTGCCAAAGCTAAGGCTTTAACTTTAACACCAGACAGAACCATTTACATTTTCCCCAGTTTTCTTGTTTGTTCGTTTGATTGTCCTCACTGCCAATGCCATCACTGGTTGTGACACAATAAGCTTCTCTCCTACCCACTTCCTATGTTACATTCACAGTGCAATCCAGTCTACTTTCTGTTTAGATTTATGTATTATAATCTAAAACCATTCCATTTAAAAAAAAAGCACTTTCAGTCCGTCTTCTAAGGCTGACTTATGAGAAAGAATCTACATTTGTAAAACAAAACTGAAAAAAAAACATGGAATGGAGTAGGATTTGACGGCAGGTTTATTTTCCTGTCTGCAGCACGGAGCAGGTCTCTTTATGGTGTTATAGATTAGAGAAAGAAACGGAGAGTTGGGAAAGAAATGGATTCTGAGAACAGCAAAGGAGCATTACAGCAACCATCGTTATCCTACTGGCTGAGATGGATGCTGGAGAAAGTTGAGGTGCAATCTCGATGAGAGCGACCCATGCAAGCCTTCCACCATTCAGCTCCAGGCGCGTTGATGCATTTAAAACACTAAAGTAAAAAAAAAATAGCTATAACAAAGATTGAGAACTATTTATTTTGTTCTATTCCCCCTCGTATAAGGCCAGTATGGAACGTGACAACAGGATGCCTGAGTTTTCAAGGGTGTCCAATGCACGACTGTTTGCTACCTTGTGTGAAATGTTTTTTTTTTGGAAGATCAGAGAAGCGCCATAGTTATCGTTCAGATCTGACAAACTCTGGAAAAAAAAAACAACAGAATTTCAAGAGAAAACAAAGTGCTGTGGCCTCGAGAAGATTTTGCACAAACCCCAAGATTTAATGTCCTCTCTCAACTCTCGGTGGAGGAGAAACAGGGACGAAGACGGATGTTATCGGTGGAAGAGTGAGACGTTAAAAGGGGTGACGCCTGGACATCGGAAAGTAACTGCAGAACTAAACTAAGGTGTTTGTACAATGATAAAAGAAGAGAACATGGGAGCACACACTCCTCATATTTAGCTGCTATGGTGGGATTTCCGGCAAGTATGAAACTTTGAATGAAAAAAAAAAAAGATAAAAAAAAAAAAAGGAAAAAGACATGCTTTGTTCTCTTGTCTTGTTTTGCTGCTATTTTTGGTTTTGTCTATGTATAATGTCAATATACTGCCATAGGTTTTTAATTTTCTCATAGAAAATTATGATATTGACATTGTTTCTTTTGGTAGTTTTTTATGTGATCAGTTTTTATTAATGTGATTTCTGCGCTATTCCAAAAAAAAAAGAGGAAAAAAAAAAAAAGAAAAAAATAGACAAATGTTCCTGTTTTACCCACAATACCTCAACCAGTCGTGATTAGTAATGATGATTTTTTTTTTTTCCTCAGTTCTATGTTTTGTTTTACTTTGTTATTCAGTGTCTGCTAGTCCGGTAATTGGACACGCATTATACATTACATTCTCCTTCTGGGTCCTGATATGAGCAAAAAAAAAAAAAGAGAGAGAGAGAGCACATTAAATGAAATTGGTGCCATAAACAGCTTGATTATATAACTCATTTGAGTTTTTAACTGTTTCATTAAAAGAGACTTTTATGCCCCTGCCTTTCTTTCGGCCCCTTGTGGCCAGGTCTAAATGTATTTATGAAGCTTTTGTTCAAATTGAAAGCAGATATGAATTTGTGAATTTTTACAAAGCCATAGTATTGTAGTAATTTAACATGGCTCCCATGTCTGAAGCTGGATATGTTGCTTTGAACACAGGAAGTTTGGCATGTTAAAATCACGTGTGTCAATATCACAATAAATGGCATGTAGATGCAACCAGCAGTAGTTCTTTCCTTTTTCATATTGCATTCATGGGATATTTACAAAATTGTAAAACGTTTTAAACATGTCGATCCCTCTTTCCCAATCCCTTTCCTGTTTAGCCACAGACCTGGTGCTGCTATGTGTTCTGCATTGTGACTGGAGATAGTACTTTTATGTAAAGAGGTGCAAATTGGAGTTGTAGGGTGAGCTCAAGGCTAACCCAGGACCCAGGGGGACAAAACCACGCATTATCCTCTGTATAGTATCAGGAATGTTTGTTACCTCAAGACAAAAAAGTCTAATGAGCTGTGTGTTTCACAAGGCAAGATATATTGGTTTATAAATAAATGTAAAAGAAAAGACCAGCTGGTGTACAGGTTTTCACCCAAGTTTTTCTTTTGAATGTGCAAGGAGAGATACTGACTCAGACCGTGTCGGAGAAGTCACTGCATCCTCCTTTCCCAAACCCTAAAAAGCTTGTCTTTGTGTCTTGTAAATGAGACAAAAGCAGTTGCTCTTTTTAGTCTTTTTAGTCTTGAATGGTGTTAATCAAGGAACACTCGAATGGATATGGTGATGACCCAGAAATAAAATGTCACTTCATGTGTTTTTTTTTTCTTTGCTGGTCCGAAATGCACAATCTTTCCTTGCAGACCCATCCTAGACATTATGTTAGCTAGAATTAAAGTTGAGCTACAAAACCGATTGTCTTACCTTGTCTTGTTTTCTCTCTTTAACACCAGCCAAGAAGTACTTTTAATGCTTGTTGGAGTAGAACTATAATAAGTACCATTTATCATAAAACACTAGGATGTACTGGTATGAGAAAAATAATCAGCAGCGGGGTGTTATGATGCAGCCCAATACAAAAAAAAAAAAGGTTACTGTTACCTCCCAGAAGTGGATTATTTTCCAATAACAGCGTGTTTTATTCCTCTTATACCATAGCAATTTGCTAATGAATGATGCATTTCATGTTGCAGAACATCCACGAAGAAACAAGTTCCTGCCATCACTTTACATTACAGCACTGATTAACAGTCATTCCATCACCAGACTCTGTTTTTTTCTCTCTCTTGATGTTAATATGACAAAAAAAAAAAAGCTTGCGATGTTAACCAATAGACCAGAAAGCACAAAGATTTTCCTGTGGTGGAAACTTAATGTTACAACTCTGACTGCGACAATGCACCGACAATGGAGACTCATTTCATTAACGTAAAACGAACTTCTGACCAATTAGAATTGAGAATTAAACAGCGCTGTGGTCTAAATATTTGTATAGTTTTTTGAGTAATCATTAAGTTACACACAGAACCCTGGAAGGGATCTTCTGCTGCTCCTTCAAAATTTCATGTAATTTACAGAGGAGAATCAGAAAAGAGGTTACAAGTAGAACCCCAAACTTTTCAAAGAACATTTGAACGGTTGTTTTCTATGGATGCAGGATTAGATAATGTTATAAAATGACATGTTTCCTTTTTCCAAATTGAAATGCAACAGTTCATTCATCGCCTATGATTTATGACATATACCTAGGAAATATGAGCAATGATCATAAGCTGATATATA
>JAPEIY010000007.1:11995054-12005562 GCA_026122135.1 Cathorops aguadulce | reverse complement strand
CCAAGAATCATTTACAGGCATGATACCATATACCATGAAAAAAAATGTTTAATTTCACAGCAACACATAAAGATCATATGACAGTATTACACAAACAAACAAATAAAAAACAATTACAAAGCTTCTATTCTTTCATGACGGCTGTATATAAAAATGAAACCTCGACCAGAGATCTGAGCATCACTGATCTGAGTCAGTGGTTAACCTAAATTTGAATGTTCAGTTCTAACAGTATGCACTGATTTTACTATAGAACGAGAAAATCAACGATTTATTGATAATATTTTTTATATGGAATGATGTAAAGGCTGAAACCCTACTACAAGTGATGTGACTAAGTACGATGTCTAAACTATATCTAATATTACTATCTCCCTAAGAATATGTGCCATATTTTGTGACAGTAGGTGGTGTGTGTGTGTGTGTGTGTGTGTAAATATTAGATAAACACTAGCAACTCCATTTCCCCCAACATCTGCCTGAGCTCTTTGGGAGTACCAATCACCGACTAGTCAATTAGCAGCTACTGCACTTCCTGTTAGCAAACGCATCGTTGTGAGCTGTTTCAGCCATCAGGGTGTCTTATGAAGTCTTTGTGCTGGAGAACTTGAAAGGCCTCTTGTGATATAAAGGCATTTTCGAGGCCAAACTGTTTAGTGGAGAAGAGGCACTTGAGAGGCGGTTGGAAGTTTATTTGGTTGACAGATGACGGAGCTGACGCAGGTAGGTGGAACAGGGCAGCTATTTTAAGGGGGGCCTTTACAACCCTCATACATTCCGTTTATTGGAGCAGAAAGCTGTCATTCTTTCAGGCAATGACAGAGCTCCATTTAGCTCCAGCTCATGGCCAAGAATACTTGTGTATTAAGTGACCACACCTGTCTCCGTTTGCCTGCTCCTTTGTTGTGGCAAGATGTTTATTTGAATAGAAGCTTTTTGGATGTTGTGGCTTCACCGGCACTATCAAAAAGAACCTTTTGGAAGCCATTTCTCTGGCTCGATATGGATCACGAGAATGTTAATGAACCTGTGATCTTCGAAATCAGCAGTCATGATCTACATTTTTAATAAAGTGTACCTAATTGCGTTTCCACTCTGACCTCAATTCAGATTTAAACAGTTACATGGTTTTGATGCTTCTGTAGTCAGTCAAGTCAACTGTCAGAGTCCCATTGACCCTAGATCTATTTCTGTTGTCCATTTGGTGACAAGAGCTGACATTAAAATGACAGAGAGACTTCGGAGCTTCGCAAGGATTTCTATATGCTGATCTTTGTAAATAGAGACAAGCCAGCCAGCTTGTACACCCTTGTGCTGAAATATCTTTAATCAGAAAGAGCGATCTGGTTTTTTGTAAATGTCATTTTTATTGTGCTTGCTGTCTAAAGAAACTGTTTTGGACTTAATACACCACTTGTTGTCATAGTGTGTGTGTGTGTGAAGAATTAAAGAAAGTAAAGTTGCTGTAGAAGATTGGAATAATCCCTTCATTAGTCAACACTTTGAAAAAGGAAGGGCCCTCTCCAGCTCTCCTTTCAGGGAAGTGAATGCCTGGAAGGGCAGCGACTCGTTCCCTCCTGTACCCTCCCAGGCGTCTACTGCATGAAGCTTTCTGAACTAAAGGGGGAGGATTACACTCCTGGGAGTGACCGTTTGGCCTGTAAAAGCCACCCAATCTGCAAACCAGGCCCTGGATGAAGTAAACAAAGGCAAGACAGTGACTTGGCACTGCTGTCCCTGCAGAAACGCTGCCCACGCATAGTCTAGCAGTGTCTGCGAGTGTATTTTTAGACTCACCAACAAACTTTTTTTCTATACTTAAACTCCAAAGTGGCCTATTCTTACTAATGTTTTATGTGACCAAAGACTATTGATGCCCAGTTAAGATGATGCTAGAGTAAGCCAGTTGTGGATGTGGTTTGTGGAAATGGGTTAAACCCTGCTTCTGCTCAGCCCTTCTTTTCATCTAAGGGGAGGCATTAAAAGAACACAGCCCTTTTTTGTTTGTTTGTTTTTTTGTTCTGAGCTTTATTAACTTCCACTTAAGTTAGGGTATTGTCATGTGCACAGCACATACATCACAATGTTGAACAGGAACTGTATAAAACTACAGACAACATTTGGTAAATGTCAACAAGGTTCAGAGCACACCACCACAGGACTCCACAGACAGTCCAACAGCTTGACCAGAGATGCACAAAAATGGCTGTTAAGGACTTGACAGCAATAAAAATGAATTGTTTATTTCCATACTGTTCATATTTTTTTGAAGTACAACTCATAAAAATGGACACTAGGCTTTTAGAGGTGGTTGTGGAGTGGCTGATTAGATTAGGAAATGATGCATTTCTGTTCATTCATCCTCGCTACCGTCAGAGCGCATGGCCATGCTTGTTGATACTGCACACTTTTGGTTAAGCAAATCGAGTCCGGTTGATTTGTATCCGTTCCAGATCATAATGAGGGTCAGAGAAGTTATTTGCCTTCACTGAGCATCCAGCCAATTGTAAACAGTATCCACAATCATGCAAAACAGCTCCATTTGGAAAGAGGTTTGACACGGCTCTAGGAAACGACGAAGGAAGGAGATGGAAATGGCTCCTCTGATACAACAACGTTTTCAGGTAAATCAAGCAAAACGAATCATTCCACATGGTCAGGCAGAACAGAAACGTGGATATTAGTAATGCAGAGGAATTATACAATGCAAAATAGTGGATTTCAACAAATACTGTAATACATATTCCTCTGATTCTTCCTCAGGATTTCTCAATAGATACGGCTAATCAAGACTTTCACAACCAAATCAGTCTAACAAGCGATTTTCATTCAAATTTGAACCGAGTTACCAATCACAATCACCTCTATCAATCCAATCATCCACCTATCCCTATCCACGTTCACCATTTAACACAAAACATGTGGCTTACATTTAATTAAAGGACATTCTCAAATTATTTTCATGCTAATTTAAATGTTGTACCTGTAACGAATAAAAATAAGAATAAGGAATGCTTCACTTGAGACCATCTCAGTCAGTCCTAAATGGATTTGATGAACCTCTTTCTGTTATAGCAGTAAGCCTACTTCTCCTGAAACACCCAAACTAAAAAGCAGCCACTCGGCATTTCACCAATTACGCAATGTTCTATTTAACAAAATATATAAAGAAAAATATAGGGTTACCGGTCAAGCATATAGTGCAGTCTCACAGCTGTCTTCAAATATTTCCACCATGATTATCATTTCTAAAAGTAAATCACAGGGTAAAGATAGCTCAAACGTGACAAGGCGCAGCTAGTGGCCTTCCAGGACTTCAGCCGAGGGGCGATGCAGCAACAGGAAAAACATTTGCCGTCAGCAAAACTGGGAAGAGGAGTCTGTCGGTCAACAATGTTATGAGGTAGAGAATGACTGAAAGAGACACATGTCTCCTTTGAACTTATAAAAATTAATAACAAAAATGAATAAATAAAAGAATGAACCACAAAAAAACAACAAACAAAAGAAAAAAAGATGAAAATTAATAGACTATGGTGTTTCTCAACCCAATTATTCCTACATTAATGCTTTATCCCAGATCTGAACACACCTCTACCAATCAATCAAGAACACTGAATAGGTGGTACAAGTGTGCTGAGACCTCGGATCAAGCAACAGGTCCATCTAGGGGTCCTTGACGATTGAGATGGAAAACATTCAACACGATGGCCACATTTCATGTTCTTTTATCAATATCAGTATCATGAATACTTATATATTTTTGTAACGCTTCCCTGAGCTCCACTATGGCCCATAATGTACCACAGGAAAGACCGAATTCAAATTGGTTTGTATGCAGTGGTCTGGATTTTACTTGAAGATACCTTCCTCTATGGATCTGACAAAGATTGACAGCAGATAAGTTCAGAGTTCAGCACCTCCCCCCCACCCCCACCCCACACACCCCACCCCACCCCATTGGAGCAGAGCTAAAAACAGATTTGAGGGGTGTAGGACTTCAACAACCCACTTTCAGTGGCCGAGAGTAAGCCGATACTGTTTCATTTAGACCCCCAGAGCTCGGACATTGGACAATGGCTTCAGTGCGTAATACCATTGGGGTTGGTACAATTTCACAAGTCAAGAAACTTGAACTAATCCTGTATTCATGCTAATCCTGCAATTCACATATGCCACTTTGGAAGTCATGGATATGACTTGGACCATTTTCAAGTACTTATATCAAAACCATCTATAAGTGAAACAAAATGCATACAATCTCAGAAATAATTGGACCCTTTTGATTGTCGCTGGAGTGCTATCATCAAGCGGCATCGTTTGTATCATTAAGATGCATTGTTATACATTTAAAAATATTTTAAGGTACATAGTAGGCCTACCTGTACTCGAAAGACAAATCAAAGGTACACCAGGTACATCCCAGATACATACTAAAGGTACAAATGCGACAATGATAAGTACAATTTGGTACATTTATTTCTGAGACTGTAGATGCTGTAAGGTTTTCCCAATGATTTTCTTTGTCTAGCATCTCCCAGTTCTTCACTGTTGGGGGGGATCAATAATTAGACTACACCTAGTTGCAGCATCACAACTTATAGCCAATACTAGGCTTAATTATAATAATAAATTCAAGTCAAGTCAAGTTGACTTGACTTGACAAATTATAATAATAAATGTCTCCAAGTCATATTGATGAGTTCTTACGTGGGCGTAATTCATAATTCTGCTCATTTTACTCCAACATAAGGATATGTCCAAAACGCATACTAAACAGTAGGTCAAAATAGTAGCTTACACGCGCAAATTTCACGCATGCGCAGTTGTGCTTTGGTGTGGTTATATGCGTTTATGGACGTAGTCTAAGATTTAGGACACTTTCTTTTCCTTTTTTCATCCAACACTCCTCTGCTTCATCTTCAAAAGTTAAAAAGAAATAAAAGTAAATAAAAAAAAATGAACAGTGCAAAAAAATCAATAATGAAGTTAATTGTAGGAATTTCAGGTATTAAACACTCGGTAGCAGCAGAAAGGATAAATAAAAAAATAAAAGAAAATCAAATCAAATGACAAATAAGTTAAAAGTGTTTTTTTCACACACATAGAAAGATGTTGTTTAAAAGGAAATATAAAACAAACGATTATAAATAGGCTAATATACATAATAATAATAATAATAATAATAATAATAATAATAATAATAATAATAATGCGATACACTTGACCTCGTGTGTAAGATTTGTAGAAAGTGCATCGTCCACGTTTCCCCCCCCCGCATTGACTGCATGTGTTGTGCTTTCATTCTTCTCGTGTTCGTTTAGATTCTCGGTAAGAAATGTGTCACGGTCATTGCTGTTGACACTCGGTTGCCTTTTTTTGTTTTGCCTGTCCTGCTCAGTCCCATGTACATGCCCGGGTAGGCCACAGACTCGTACGCGTTGTAGTTGTTCGCCAGGAGCCTCTCTCGAAATTTGCACTCGTCGGTGAACTGCGCCTGAGACACAAAAAGGAGGAGGAAAAAGGGTTGGGACAATATGCATCTCATTCTGTGGATAATATAATCTAAACAAAGCCATAATTTTGCCAGCTTTAAGCGAGAGCATTAAATTAATCAGCTTAACAAATAGGATGTTTTAATTGTCATGCCGCACAAATGGCACAAAAAGCGCACCTTTCCTCCTGAAAGCCTCCTCGATTTAATGAGCCATAAAGTGCTTTATGGTTCATAAAGCACTTTTAAAGATACATCCTCCTTGTCCAGCACTGTTGCCCTGGTCCATGTGAACCCTACTGATCCACATGTCATATTAATTGGAGCATGCGGCACGGTGGTATAGTGGTTAGCGCTGTCGCCTCACAGCACGAAGGTCCTGGGTTCGGGGGCCGGCGAGGGCCTTTCTGTGCGGAGTTTGCATGTTTTCCGCGTGGGTTTCCTCTGGGTGCTCCGGTTTCCCCCAAAGACATGCAGGTTAGGTTAATTGGTGACAAAAAAAAATCGACCGATTCCAAGAGAGCCATTGGTACATTAGATATTCTATGTTACTCTCTATAAAATAAAGACTATTCATGCGCCTTTCTGTTGCAACCCTCCCATTTCTGGGCTTGGGAAACAACCATTCACCATTGCCTATGGGAAATTTAGAGGGCCCAGTCAGCATGTCTTTGGACATACAAACTCCACACTGGGCTCGAACCCACAACCTTCTTGCTGTGAGGCGACAGTGCTAACTTATAGGTAAAGCGTACTACACAGTGTGAGTGAATCCTTGAAGGTACCACCACAGTGACAAGGAAAGGCACTGTTGAGTACCTTATTCTCTCTGCCTTTTTTTTTTTTTGAGAATGAATAATACATATTCAGTGAGTAGCCTAATAAATAATATCCTTCCATTCACATCATCCTTTCTGTAAAGGGGTTAAATCTTTCAAGGAATCCTAAATGAAATTTGTAAAGGGTGTAAAGGATATTACATGCAGACCAAGTCAATCTGAGATTGCTAGGTAGTGTGTTGGGTGGGTTTGAGTTTGGGTTTGGGATGGGCTGGCTGGTGTGTGTGCGTGCATGCGTGCGTGCGTGCGCGACGGTTGTACACCCAGTGTGGGTGGTCCTGTCTCTTTTTGCAGTTCATCTTTACCCTGGAGCCGGACAGTAGGTGCGCGCTCCAGGCTTCAATGCGAAGAATGGAATGCGCGCGTTTCAGTGATGTGCTGCACTCCCGGGTTTATCCGGACCCACAACCAAAACACGACTATGAGCAATCTCAGGATAGACAAGAGAAGAGGTGGAGGGGAGGCTGATGGGGGTGGATTAGGGGGTGGGATGGTGGTGGGTGGGGGGGTTATAACCCTAGAACAGGGTGACGTGCCATCGGGCACCGATAAGCAAATCTACCGGCGGAAACCGGCCATAAATCATCTTGTGCACTCACAGATCCGTAGAGCTTCCCCTTGCTGTTCATGGCCACGAATAGCTCGCTCCGGACGCCGTACAGTGTCACGACTCCGCGCTCGACCGGAGATATCTCAAGAAGACCTGCGACCAACAACAAAATACAGTACATACATGACCTTGGGTGATTCATATCTGTAGCCATATCGGGCCAGTGCATTTGTAAAGTGTTGGGATTGTTTACATTTTAGGACGCTACAGCTTCCTTCTTGAAGGAAACTGCACTTTCCGCCTGTCGAGTGTTTCACAAACTGCGCCTATTCTCATTCTGTGTGAAGATATTTACCTTTCCTGTATACTTGCGTACTTTCTACACTCCTCAGTTTATCAGACTTTTGTGATCCAATCTTCAGATGAGTGAGAAGTTCAATGACTTTTTAAACCACTTGCACATCTAAACGTAAAAAAAAGTGCAAACCTACAATATAACCTTCATCCAGAGTTGCGCAAACCTTTGTGATTCCTTTCCCAATTAAGCAAAATATTTTAAGCTAAGACATACTGTATATTGTGTATAAATTCGAGGACTTTCTAAACCTTGGCACCCAACCTTTGCCTGTTTTCTGTAATATAGGCTAAATGTGTATACAGTACAATGTTGCCTCCTACCCTTTATAGAGGTGCTGAGAAGCTCCTAATGAAAACGTATATGTACTGTAATGTATCCCTGTCCAGTTTTATGTCATGCCTTAAAATAGTCCATAGGGACACAAAACAAATCTCAATATCGATACTGGATACACAAGTGTGTGGCGTGCTGCTCTTTGACTGCTGAGCAACTGCTATGTGTAGTTAGTTAGAACAGACCTATACTTATACAGACCCTTGTGCTTATACCCTCTGTCTGCTGTCGTTATAACGCGCCTTAATCTGGATTGGCCATTAATTCGACACACACAGACCACACAGACGTCCTTGGGATTAATCTTCTGTCACAGATGGGTTCTATCCCAGGGAACAACTTTAACCTACGTGTTGGCCCGGTTCCGACCCATCTCATGTTACACAGACCTGTGTGGTATTAGCAGGGTGCATGGACCCAGATGTTGACTGGCCTCCACATGTGGTTTGTTTTACAATAAGCAGCCGAAAGCGTTTTACAGTGGACACCTTAGTCATCTGATTGATCTGGATCAAAATATTTCAGGATATACACATGTTCCTTTTATTATTAGGCTAGGACAGGACAGATTTTTGCTCATTTGAAAGTATTAAAGCGTCCTCGGACCAACGGCTCAGAATAGGCCCACATGATGAAACTTACTGTAACGGTTTTCGTTGTGCACCCCAGTAATCCTACCGTCGGGTAAGACTTGGAGATGAAACCCAATGCCTACGTTGCAGTAGAGGCGCCTCAGTCTCTTAATGCCCGTGAGATAGTCACTGTCCCGGTTCACTTCTCGCTTCTCCCCGGGAATCCGCGCTAAAGAGCGCGAGTAAAGAGTCTCCCAGCGTCGATCCAGGGGCAGAGGAGCGCAGCGCACCGAGCTCGCCACGAGTCCCAACACCAGTAAGGGCAAGAGGGCCGACTGAACACTCATCCTCCTGACCAACACGGAGGTACGCACGCGTCACTGTCTGCAGGAGTTCAAATACGCTAAAAATACGCTCTTTGTCTATTTTGGTGTCCACGGTCCCCCCTCGCCGCCCCCCAAAAGAAGATTCCGCAGAGCTAAAGCGCTTGTTCAGACGCGAAGCCGCGGCTCGCGCTCTTGAGCGGACATGAAGTCGCGCTCGGTGCGCCCTGAAATCACGCACGAGTCCAAGTCTGCAGGTCCGGAGAGACTTGACCAGCGCTCAGCAGCAAAACTCGGCCATGCCCCGACAACTATATTTATGCGTGTTGAGAAATTACATCACGCGTCAATCAAGCGCGGCATCACGGCGAGACCTGAATCACTGACAGCGGACCGAGTCCTTATAACACGCGCGCACAAGAGCTGCGGGGTTTAGCGAGGAGGCAGCGCGCGTGCGTGCGATTGGTCAAGCGCGACCGCGTGCGCGTGTGCGCGCGTGCGAGCGTCAGTGCTCAGCAAACGTCATAACAGTCCTATGAAAGTTTTATGGCGCGTTATAAAGTGAGTAGGAATAATCCGCGTGTCGCGTTACTTATAGACTTCGAGTTCCCCCGGTTCCAGCTCTTCACTGTAAGAGAGAAATGAAATAATTTATCTTTGAGAGGATGTTGCATCGGAAATCAGCAAGATAACAAACCGCTGTCAGCCAGGAGGCAGTTTTATAAATGAACAATAATAGGAAAAAACAAAAGTCTGATTTAATTCATTGCAAGTGCTAATTAAAGACTGGTTTCAGAAAGGAAATTGACTCATGTTCTCTGGAAGGACAATACACTCCCAGAACAAAAAGCGGACTAAACTGGACCCTTCCTTGTCACAAACGTGGTACCTTCAAGTACCTGTATGGAAAAATGCACGTGGTGCAGTGGAGTTTACGCTCTTTATGCACATTAAATCAATGTTAAACATACATTTCCAGGAGAAAGATTACCTTCATATTAAAGGTAGTCTAAAAATTATAAAATTGACAGTAAGATCCAGATTTGCAACTTTTTTTTTCCTGACAGAGCAAGAATTCATGTTTTAGCTGTGATTAATTTCTTCTCAGCAAAGGCTCAGGGCAGTGTGGTGGAGTCTGGAGTCTGATGTTGATTGCAGGCAGAAAAAGAAGTTGTTCCTATACTAGCATGGTCAGAGCACGGAGTTCACTCAGATTGACCATTTGTCAAGTCGAGTGGTCATGTCGTGAATGTTGTGCGTCATTGCAGCAGCGTGGGGGACACCAAAATGGAAACGGTTAAAACATCAACACGATGAGTCAAGCTTTCTTGTGTGCGTGTGTGTGTGTGTGTGTGTGTGTGTGTGTGGCCCCAGGCTGGTGTGGACCTCTAATGCGTACTCCCTACTGATGCAGCAGTGTAAACTCAAAAACCACAGGAGACACTAAAAGCCTTAACGACATAACGGCATGTCGTGTCACTTCGCATCCTTGCACTTGAGGCTCAGAAATAGTCTCAAGGTACCACACTATACACTAGTGTGTAGTGTGTGTGCGTGTGCGTGCGTGCGTGCGTACACACACACACACACACACACAAGTCTTAAGGACACTATTTTTTAGCACAGACTTTATAATACATTTTTATTTTATGACTTCTACATTGATTGATTGATTGATTGATTGATTGATTGATTGATTGATTGATTGATTGATTGATTGATCCCGAAGGAAATTTAGTCAATTAAAGACAAAAATTTCCAGCACAAAAGTAAACGTTACAGGGGAAAAAAAAAAGTTTGGGAAAGGAAAAGGTAAAAGAAGCAGTATATTATATAAAAGACCACTTTTCAGACAAATAATGAAGGCTGTTGGGTTTTGTTGTAAAAATAAGAAACAAGTGCGACAGTCAAGAACTTTGGTTCTGCAAGATGTTCAGTCAAACTTACCGGCTAACTTCCTTATAAAACTTCACAAACTGTCCTGAAACTTTTTTTTTTTAAGCAAAGGGTGATCACACCAAATATTGACTTTGTTCTAT
>JAPEIY010000007.1:11430293-11440303 GCA_026122135.1 Cathorops aguadulce | reverse complement strand
TACTTTCCCTGGTAATTAGTTACTTTTATGACAAAGTAACTCCGTTACTAACTCAGTTACCTTTTGGGAAAAGTAACGTGCCCAACACTGGACACACCCAGCTTGTTATATCATCATTAAAATCTTATTTAAAAATGGAAATAAATCACATTATTACTTGTGCAAGCTGAATATATACACATCAGAAAGGAAACATCCTTTGAATTTTACACTTTATCAATCAGAGGGAAAAAAAAAAAAAGGTTTGGTCCTTTAAGTGTTAAGACGTGTGGAAACAGGGACATGATATGGACTCGTGTTTTATTTTACAGGACTTCGGTGGCCTCTTGCCGCTGCAGGTTACTCAGCCAGCTGTCGGAATGAACTTCAGAAGTCCAGGAGTCTAATTGCTTCCAGTTAATGAAGAAATAAAGACAAATTAATTCTCAAATGCATGCAGTGATTGATTTTTTTTTAAATAGATCACCCCGGGTCTGGATTAATGACCGAGCATGGAGCCGAAGCTGGACAGCCTCTCTATCTCCTCTAATTGTGAAGTAATTTATTTCCTTGCGCGGTGCTCGTTCACGTTGTTAAAAGCACTTTTAAGTGCATTTAGAGCGAGCAGCACAGGAGATCTGCCTCACAAGCACGAGCAATTTCGAGTCGAGTAGAGTAGGAAAGCCCGAGCTGAGGACTGAACCCGGCAGGCAGGAGATTTATTACACCACGATCAACCTCCAGAAGGAAACGGGGACTGTCTGAAACACGCAAAAGCAAGTTTAAAGATGCGTCAGATAAAGACAAAGGTACTGAAAATAGTTACCTACCTGAAAAGATGAGAAGCAAAATTAGCCAGTTCACTCAGCGTCGTAATTATTCAAATTACACACCGTATAAGGTCTATGATACTATCCACATTCACTGGATATGAGCAATCGCATGCTCTGATTGGCTACTACTAGGCTTTCAGCTCATATAGACCCCTTGCACTGATGTCACATTTGTTAGCAACCGTTGCTATGCTATACCTGGGGGGGCAAGCAAACTTTGTTCACTTACTGAAGCCAAGTGAAGATGTCCGGCGTCTGTTGCTGTTGTCCGAAGAAAACTACAGCTAAAAAAGCTCTACTACCAGATTACTTGGATAATCCAAAGTTAGAAAGAAGCAAAGGACAGATATACGTGGAAATTAGAGTTTATTCGTGGTTCTGATCCGTACAAAATGACTGGCAGATTTGTGGCCTAGCATTAGCCTACATGTTGGATTATACCTTATTTTTCTCCCCGAAAAGTCCCAACATGGAAGAACAGTTAAAAAAAAAAAAAACCTACAAAAGCAAGAAAACCTTTGTGTAAAGACTTTTTTTTCCCTGACATCAGCTTTTGGGAACAGAATGTTACGAAAGCCAAAGCATTTCCTCTCAAAGGACCTGAACGGTGGGCTAGATGGTATTCCCTCCCAGCCCTCCATGACTCAGCAACTCCACAGACATTTCTAGTTACACAGCTATCTGCACTTTATCATTTATACAGTGATGTTTATTATTGTTAAAACAATATCTCAAGTGTTATTTTACAAATAATATGTAGTACTCTAGACTTTAAAACAATACAGATGGCTTGGAACCGCGTGATCAAAATGAGCGTCCGCCATGACGGTGGATATACAAAGCAACTAGGACGGCAGCCGCTGAAAGTGTGTCTGTAAACAATGCTGCATTTTACCACGATTTGAACGCTCGAGCAAAGATTCAATACAAAGAGAAGATGGATATGTGTGGGTGTGACCTGTATTATTAAAAAAAGTCAGACTTTTCTGAAGATAAGACACTTCTACTGACCACCGAGTACCCAGATATCGTGTTCTATCTGGTATGGCTGCCGAAGAATCAAGTCCGACCTTGAACGAAACACAGCCCGTTTTCTGAGCGGGCGCCCAGTCTGGATTGTTTCTATCGTATAATTCTGCTGGCGCTCCTAGAAGCGAAATGGTAATACACGTGTTCAAATCACAACAACCGACTGAAGCACGACAAGAGAACGCTCATTTTGTAGCAAAATTCTAGCAACACGAAATAAAATTCTTCCGTGATATTATCAAGAATGTTTTATCTCCAGTGAGATTCAAAAGCTATCACTGCAAACATGAGCTGTTTTGGTTTTCACCTCTGTTAGATCAGCCCCGCTGATGTTGTTCAGCCGTGCTCGTCTCCTCTCCGTACTAAGCCACAGAGTTTCCTCACCCTCTTTCATGGACGGAATTCAAAAAAATCAGAACATGCCATGGTCACGAGTACTGTTCTGATCATGACCATAAAGATACGGCAGAGCTAAAAGAATGCTTAACGCAGCGGAAAAACAGTTGTGCACGCATTATAAATATATAATTTTGACCCCGCGTTTATATATCCACCAACATGGCCGACATCTGGCTTTCTAATTTGTCAAGGATTGTAAGATTTTATTTTAAATTTTATCTAATAGTGGATGGGACAATAATTACAAACACTACCAGAATCAGCACATTCCAGTTATAACTACAGGTAACTGTAATAATTTCAAGAAACTGCTGATGTTCAGTTCCCTATTCATTTATTCTCTATTCAAAAGGTACAACTGAGTCACACAGGTTGATGAGTGTGTAACAGACAGTAACAATTTTATCCAAAATAGTTTTTACTGCTCTACTCGATGTGAAGTTCAGTCTGAGCTCCTCTTGTCGTATTCTCTTTAACCGCTCATTACTTTGTTGTTCCTGAAGCATTTGCTTCTCTTTAACGTTTTTCTTGAGGAGACTAATACCTTTTATCTATTTCAACAACAAAAAAATGAACCATATTGAAGACAGATTAAGGCTTGCTTACACCAAAGACAGTGTCTGTTTGACCCCCTAGGTGATATTATTACGTGATGTGTGACATCACGTGCAAGCGGAATATACCGTGAGGAGAGAAAAACAAAATGGCGGAGCGTGTCGCTAAACCAACCGAGGATAAAATAAAAACACGAAAACAAACCCCCTAGAAAATACAAAACAAGCAACAAAATATGGAAAGTAGTTGATGGTAAGAATGCATTTTTTTTTTTTAGTTTTCAAGAATTATAGCATTTTTCACAAATTGCTACTATTATTTTGCTTATACTTTCTACAAAAACGCAACACTGAAGTCAATTCGTGCAGCCATCGATAGGTTTTTAAGAAGTCCGCCGAAGAAGAAATTATTTTGTGGGACGTTTTGGGTAAAGTTTTTATTTATTGAAGTTGCAAAAAATAATGTTCCATTTCTAAATCCAAATCCAGTGAATGTGGATAGAATAAAAGGGTAATTCCACAAAACCGAGTCATACGTGAGCTGATGATTTCGTGGAATTACTGTTAAATCTCAACACCTGAGACCTGTAATATATATACACGTGTATTACAAAATAAAACAACACCCACGATCATATTTTAGAACTTGAAATTTTTTTTTAAAAAGCCACAGATTATTCTACAGACAGCAAAAAGATCTTTGTACAGAAATAAGCAACAATAAAATTCCTCGTCTGCAACACAGTAAAACGTGTCGCTCAAATACCATTTCAGAAGCAACAAAAGAAGAAAGAAAAAAAAAAAAACATGAACAAGACCAGCTGCCTACTGCTAAGCTATGACACTACATTACACAAATAGAGCTTTATATTGAAAACACAGGATATGTAAGAAATGTTTTTTTTTCTTCAGAACTGTTGAAAAAAGTGCAAAAAAGGTTTACTGTCTAACAACGAATTATTTCATCCCAAATAAGCAAATCTCATCCAACTGTTGAACGTGTTCCTGTTGACTCCGTACATCGTTAGAGAAGACGTATGTAAAATACGACAGGATAGTAATGGAAGTCGAGTGAAGGATACGATTGCAGCGATGCTGTTCTTAAAAGGGTAGAAAAAGGAAATGATTTCCAGCAGGAGAACATTTGTGTTGGCGGCCTGGGAAAACCCTCGGTTTGGTGAAGCTTCTATCTACTACGTCTTTCGCATGCTAGGATTTTAGGATCTGCCGAACTGTAGAAGTGTGAAAATGGAGAAACAGGTTCTTTCTACCTGAAGAAGTCGTACTGCTTAGCAACATGAAAGTAGAGAGCGAGCGTTCAGGTCAACAAAACCCTCAGCAAGGTCAAGCACAAAAGTTTGACCTTGTAAATTGTTCGTTTATATCTTCAAGATGTCGCCAAACCTTCCAAAAACAACTCTATACCTTGAAATATTTTATCATGGAGCTGCTTTGAGTTGTTAGAATTCAACATGAGTGCTTTTACACCAAGGTTTTTTTTGGTATCCACCATGCGAAGGCGCTGTGGTGTTTGGCCTCAAAGAACCAAACACCGTCCACTGAAAGTCAACACCTTCGCGCTAAAATAATAATTTTCTTCTGCAAAAATGAACGTAAACTTCGAAAACTACGTCGACAATTCTTCTAGAAAAGGAAAGAGATTAAGCGTAGGCGTATCAGACGCTCGCTGGATGTGCTGTGAAAATTGTTCATGCAGACGCTCATCAAAGTTTCCAGCTCTGTCATTGCTTAACTCTTGAATATTTTCTATTGTGAATACCATCATTAAAAAACCTTATCAATTTCTTTGGAAAGCAGAAATTCTCATTAAGATCTGTTCAGTACTTTGGGAGCAATGGCAGGTTGAAGTTAGTACAACAGAGTTCACTCTGCTCGCGGGACGTCAGGAAACTGCCGGTGCTTTTCTTTTTGAGTCACGGGAAAGCGCTTAAACTCGCTCTCTCTTCTGATTGGTTTCAGACTGGATTACTCGTGAATATCAGTCAGATAACTGTTATCGTGATGTTCTCTCGCTCTGACAGTTTCTGATGAAGGATTCCGTAAAATTTTCCGTCTGCTAGTTTTGATGTTATGATTCACGGGAGACTTTGAAGTGAGTTTTTATAGCTTTACCTACTTTTTTTTTTTTTTCAAATCAAACTGATTCATATGAGTAAATGACTATATATATATATATATATATAGTATAATATAATATAGTAGAATATAACTGGAGTTGTTTTGATGAAAAATATTGAGATCTTAGTGGTCGGAATGATATTTAAAAAAAAAACGGGAGTCAGAAACGCGATTTCAATCTCAATTCAGTTAAATGAAATTACTTATTGGATGTGGATCAAAGATTTTTTTCGAGGTTTGCCTTGGATGCTGTGAATATGAATTGAAAATTTATATTATTTCATATAAACACTAGTAAGCCCAACTTTTAATAAATACAAAGGCCTGCAGCGCACAAAGAGGGGATTAGAAATCTTTTATTGAGCGTACCGATTTAACTTTTTTTTTTTTACCTAATTAGCGTAAATGTTTTTTACTAATTTTTCAAACTTTGTATTCAGTATCCAACCATTTATGTTCCTGCCAATTTCCATGTAAATATCTTGAAAAATAAAGTTATTAAGAAACAATTTTTGATCTCATTGGTTAATGAGGCCCATTTTGGACCATGTGACCCGAATACAGAATATTACGGCAATTTTCTAAAAATTACGCCTTTTTTTTCAATCTTTGATTTGTAATATCTCAAGAACGGATAAGCATATTTTAATTCTGTAAAAAGTATGTTCTGAATTAAATTCTGAATTCGTTTCAAGTAATTTGTATTGAATTTGAATTTTACCTGATATGCCTATTAAGCGCTATGAACTGCTGAAACTTTTATGCTTGACCTTGCCGAGGGTTTTATTTACTTGAATGCTTGCTCTCCACTTTTATGTTGCCAAGCGCATGACCTCTAGCTACAAAGAGCCTATTTGCAGTTAAAGGGGCCGGCTCACTCTTCCCAGAATCCAATTTATTGATTTTGTTCTGAAAGCACGCAACGGCTACTCTTAGATGTCTGTGCAGGAAAACCTCCGCAAATTCATCGTTCATGATCCTTTCGAAATCCATCATCCATCATCTTGAACTATGTATCCTACGTGGAAACTTTGAACAAAATACGCCTCGTCTTTTCTTTCCTCGGCGGCCGAGGCAAGTTCTGGTCCGTTACTATTGGTATGGAATACCTATTGTAGTTAAAATTTAAGAGATACTTTGAAAAAAATTTTCAATTTGACGTTACAATTGAAGATCTATGGCTGAGAATGCCGCCGATGTTGTTGCGGATTGTTTTTGGAATATTGCTCACATCGAAAATGACGACTTGCCACTTGGCGTAGAGGATTCTGGGAACCGTCAGCCAGCCCCTTTAAAGATTTCATCCTGAATGTGGCGTAAGGGCATCGAGAGTATTTTGACAGATGTTTCGGATTACAAATGGAACCGATTAGTGATTAGTAATGTCTTTGTCCAGGAAGTTGATCATGTCACACCTCGGTTTTAGATCTCATTAGGCAAAATTAAACTGCTGATCTTTGCAAGAGTTTAAAAAAAAGTAAAACATTTCCACTTTTTTTTTTTTTGGTGGAATACGGCTATGGGGGGGGACAAAACAAAAAGAACTAAGATTACACTTTTGGTGACCAATATTAAAAATGGTCTCATTTTCCCCCCCATAGCTGTATCTACGGAAATATACGATCTGAAAACGGATGCGACAACATACATTTTAAGTGAATAAAATCCAATTTTTTTTTTCCTGCTAGAATTCAGCCACAGAATCGTCCAGCAGGTTTTCCCAGACTGCCACATTTGTCATTTTTCATTCACATTGAAATTCTTCATATAAAATGGCTAAATGAGAGGAACGAAAAGGAAAGAAGGGGAAAAAACAAAAAAAACAACACCCATTGGGAGTCCTGTTCGGAAGGTTTACATGTGACATCCTGACGTGCCGGGATACAGTACGTGTCTCCAGAGCACGTCGTCGTAACACGTAAACAGTCCTGGACTGATACTGAGAACGTGTATACTGCATTTTCCTGGGTAACATCGGTTCCCAAGTTTCAGTCCGTATGAAGTTGAGTTAATGTTTAGTAAAAACAGCTGGAGAGCACCTGACAGGAAACCGAACGTAAGTTGTAGTCTAGCAGCCAAGCGCACCCATGATCTCGTAGCTCCATCCAAGAGCAGGTCTGTATATTAATCACAGTGGCAGGTGACACAAGAAGAAGTGGTGGATTTTTGCTTCCCTCCTTGAAGGATGATGAGCGTCCGAGCAGACAGAAGAAGTGTAAGGCAATATTCTGAAAGGAGCTCCCATTCGGAAAAATATCTTTTCGTACCGAGGACGACTCGACGTCACGCCGCAGAAGACTCGAGAGCGTCGGGTCTCGGTGACAGGACCCCCGTAAGGCTGACACACTCTCCTCTGAATACATTGCTATTTTTGAAAAGTAAGTATGAGGCAGTTTTGACCTTATATACATATCTGTAAGTGTATATGTATATAAAATAATACAAAAAAATAGAAAAAATAACGACATGGCACAATAGATGACGTACAAAAAAGAATGATGTCATTCAATCGAAATGTGTAATACAAAAATGAGTTATTATGAAAATAAAGGGGACGGTGTCCATTGTTCACCTCACTGGAACGGGCAGCAGTGTGTGTGTGTGTATATTATATATCAATACAGAGAGATCGAGAGATACAAAAAAAACGCACAAATGAAAACACTGTAAATTGTGCCTTGAGCACCTGCACGAACACCAGCATACTGTAATCTTCCTTTTTTTATTCGTAAGGTAACAAAAGCGCAAAAAAAAAAAGTTCCCAAAGGAATCAGTACCCCACCCTCCCCCAAAAAAACTGTTCACTCCTTGAACCGATGGCCATTTCCTTCCTGAGAGTGAGCAAGGCAAGCCAAAATGTTCGTTTTCTCTCATTCGGTTCGAAGGACTGAGAACGCTGTCCATGCTGTGGCGAGATGTTGATAAAAGTAAGCTTTAGTGTGTGTGTGAGAAGGTGTGTGTATGTTAGGGTGTATGGATTGTGCTCAGGCCGTCGTGATGGCGTTTAGGTCCTTCATTAAGCCCTCCAGGTGGGCCATCTCCTCCGACAGCTCGTCCTTCTCGTACTTCTGAGAAAGAGGGAGAGGGTTAATGCAGGAGGGAGGGGAAAAAACCAACAGAAGAGAAGAGGAGAGGCTTTGAAGAGGTTACGGTGTGTTTCGGTTAAGGGAAGCTCAGGAATGCAGTTGTCGGGCATCTGAGAGAGTTATAAAGGAGACAGGCAGTGGAGCTGGAGAACAGAAGCATCACCAAACGTTCACAAGCACGAGCATTCACAAACATACCAGGATTTGGTCATTGATGCAGGGACAAACGGAACGGGTTTAAAATTCAATTCCAAAGGATGCAATTTAAAAATAAAACAAAATAAAAAACCCAGCCAAAAAAAAAAAAGGTTCATAGTTAAAAGGGAGGACAGAGAGCAGAGACGTGAGAGAGAGAAGATAAACCAGATTAAAATGCTGTTTCAAATGCTGAACATTTCCACATCTAGCTACAGCACAGTGTAAAAGTGACCTCAGGCCACACCAATTCGATTAGTTGGTTCTCGGAATCGTCGCTTCAAGAAAATGCAAAACGAAAAAAAAAAATCGAAATCAAACTCCACTCCCACCAACAGAAAAACATCGTATCTGATGGTTCAAAATACTGAAGACTGCAGGTTGAGGTCACGTGACGTCGAAAACCAATCAGATCGCCCCTTTCACTTTTGATAAAGACTTGTAGAAGAAACATGCCTGTGGAGGGAAATCCTGCAGAGCCTGTGTTTGTGATTATTAGGATATTCAGCGAACAGAAGCATAAAATCTTTGACAGGTGTGTCGAAATTCACGAGGGGGAAAACTTTGCACAGTTGTACTCAAGATGCCGTGAGCTTGTTACCCTGCGATGTGCCAACTTGGACAACAACTCTGTGGAGATGGGTTTGATTTATATATTTCATTGATTGATGTGAGGGGTAAATAAAAAAAAATAATTCGAAGTATTTAGCCATCAGAAGTAGCCTACTCCTGGTCAAATCTTTTTGTCTGTACATTGTAGATGTTCAATTGACTGTAATTCAATCGTTTATTGAAAGCCCTCTATTTCCACCGCTAATTTTACCATCAGAGCATTTTTTTAATTTTATTTTTATTTCGCTCACTCGCTTCATATTTTTCCTGAAAAAATCCGAGAACCAACTAATTAAATTGGTGTGGCCTTAAAATGATTAAACCAGGACATTTTGAATTTACAAGGTTATGAAATGTCATCATTATACATTAACACAAGACGTTCTAGACGAAAAACATTAAGCGGACTTTAGCTTGTTGAAGTTGTAACATCAGTCCGTTGGGCCATTTCCCCGGGCGTGGCAGTACTGGATTCGCCAGATACATTGGATTTGATGTATTAGGAGACGAAAACAAGGGCAGTGCTGCGTGACGTAGGATTCCACACGACAGCGTACCATACCACGCATCAAACGGATGGAAGACAAGCAGGTAAATATATATATATTTTTTAATAAACAGGCAATAAACTGGCTCCTATTTTATTTTGATTCCTTTTCTAATCCTGCATTGCCATAACTGTTGTGCAGAAATGCAAACAAATTGACCGAGAAGTCACGCTAGACCATAATATTATGTATACTATAGTCGTCACAACAGGAGGACTCTCGGGTGCGCTCTGGACAGACTCACACTCACATACACGCCTGAATGGGATTAAGGCGCAATCAGCACGCCTGAATGCAGACTTACTTTGCGAAGTATTGCACTGTCGTGACACATTACAGAGCCGTGTTTCCTAACTGATTTCTGATTCCTGTTTTTTGATTCTGCTTCTGTCTACGATATTCTGCTTGTGCCTTGCTCGACCTTCTGCCTGTTTTACCGTTCACGATGTTTGCCTGTTTGCACTTTTCTTTATAATAAAGATCTTGCGGGCGGCACGGTGGTGTAGTGGTTAGCGCTGTCACGTCACAGCACGAAGGTCCTGGGTTCGAGCCCCGGGGTCGGCGAGGGCCTTTCTGTGCGGAGTTTGCATGTTCTCCTCGTGTCCGCGTGGGTTTCCTCCGGGTGCTCCGGTTTCC
>JAPEIY010000007.1:6650330-6661509 GCA_026122135.1 Cathorops aguadulce | reverse complement strand
GTGACGTAATACACGTAGGATAAGCGATATGCTAACAATATTGCATGCTATCAAACCAAATGAATGAAACCCGCTAGGAGGGAATAGATGATGTTTTTATTCCATGGAAAAAGTGTCCTGTATGTATAATAATTCCTGATATTTCACTTCGATGGCGTCACTCCCGGTGTTTTCCTACTGACTAGATGTGCATTGTCAATGGCAAACCGGTTCAAAATTAAAATTCTTTTCATTGACTTGCACATTTTTTTTTGTGGATGTGTCCATATAATACAAAGAACATTACACAGTGGTGTGATGATATGAAGTTTATCTACTCGTGTTGAAAAATATGTTCACCACTCGGAGATAAACTTCATATCTTTTGTACAACCGTGCAATATCCTCTGAAATTTTTCCAGAACATATTTCTAGATATATTTGCTAATTTCTCTGTCTTTTTCTGTTCTACTACTTCTAGAAATAGATGCTTGAAATAAGCAAAATGCCAATGGAATCCGACAATTTCACTTAGTAATGAATAAAAATATCTAAAAAAAAATATATATAGGCTTAATAATCTTAAACTAATACAGTAATATTATTTGGATGTGACACTATTAGTTATTTTTACTTGCCAAGATTTTTTTTAATTGAATAAATAAGTCTAAATTTACACTTAATGTGTTTAGAGATTAATGTGGTGTAAATAAAGAGAGGAATAAAACATTTGAAGGTAAACAGTTATCAGAAATGAGCAGTGACACGGTGGTATGATGAAATGGAATCAGTTTCCTGTAACAGCACTTCCTGTCGTGTTTTATTCCTCTTATACTACAGTGATTTGACAATTTTTATGCTTTTATCGTCCTTTTCGACATCCAAAGAACAAGTTAGTTCCTGTAATCACTTTACATCACACAAAGTATAAACTTCTATGTGCTGAAGATGCATAAAATTTTAAAGCTCCAGGTTTATTTTTGACTGTTAGAAAGTGCTGACACTAGAGACTCCTTCCATAAATGTTAAATACAGGAAACTTCATATCAGCAATGAAATGTTCTTTTAGGAGAGCGTTCACCATATGAAGTTCTTTACCACCGAAACAGTAACCAATTACACCAAGCTGCTGTTTGGAAAATTAATCAACATCATCTGACTAATCAGAATCAAGATTTTTTTCAGCCATGTGATTGGATGAACCTCTCTGCACTCATTATGTATTCATGAGTTTCCTCAGTTCATCAGAATATAGCAACTTTGTACAGACCTGGAAAAGTGGCTCACTGGACTTGAATAGTAGTTCACTGGAGTCATTTGAATTGACTAGCAGTTCATTTGGACTTCACTTTCAACTCACTGGACTTGACTAGCAGTTTATTGTACTTGACTAGCAGTTCATTTGGACTTCACTTTCAACTCACTGGACTTGACTAGCAGTTCATTTGGATTTCACTTTCAACTCACTGGATTTGACTCGCAGTTCATTGGCCTTGTCTAGTAGCTCATTAGACTTGACTAGCAGTTCATTTGGACTTCACTTTCAGCTCACTGTTCTTGACTAGCAGTTCATTGTACTTGACTAGCAGTTCATTTGGACTTCACTTTCAGCTCACTGGACTTGACTTGCAGTTCATTGGCCTTGTTTAGCAGCTCGTTAGACTTGACTAGCAGTTCATTTGGACTTCACTTTCAGCTCACTGGACTTGACTAGCAGTTAATTGTACTTGACTAGCAGTTTGTTTGGACTTCACTTTCAGCTCACTGTTCTTGACTAGCAGTTTATTGTACTTGACTAGCAGTTCATTTGGACTTCACTTTCAGCTCATTGGACTTGACTAACAGTTCATTGGCCTTGTCTAGCAGCTTGTTAGATTTGACTAGCAGTTCATTTTACTTCACTTTCAGCCCATTGGACTTCACTTTCAACTCACTGGACTTGACTAGCAGTTCATTGGCCTTGTCTAGCAGCTCGTTAGATTTGGCTAGCAGTTCATTGGCCTTGTCTAGCAGCTCGTTAGACTTGACTAGCAGTTAATTGTACTTGACTAGCGGTTCGTTTGGACTTCACTTTCAGCTCATTGTAATTGACTAGCAGTTCATTGTACTTTTGTTATTGTTTATTATCATATATAAAGACATTTAATCGTATAATAATAGCAGTAAAAAAAACATGCAGGGGAAGCCAGAAACCCATTATGGTTTTTCATTGGCCTCCCCCAAAACTTAAAAATATAAGAAGGCTAGCGTTGTAGTTAAAGTATACATACATAAGCAAACAAAATTTAACTAATGAAAGAAACAAATCAAAATTATATAATAAAGTATCTATATACATTGGAAGCTTACACACAAGACAATTAAAAGTCTTAAAACCTATTAAATGAAATATGAGAATGCAAGCGTTGCAATTAAGGTATACATACATAAGCAAACAAAATTAACTAATGAAAGAAACAAATAAAAAATATACATTACACACATAGCTTACACACATGAAAAACAAAGAGTCTTGAAATCTATGAAATTAATTTAAAAAAAAAAAAGTTATTAAACATAAAAGGAAAAGCAGATAACTAAAACAGGAAAACAGGTAAATCAGGTGGAAGTAGTGCTTGGGTGTTCTATAAAATTCATCTTTAGAAGTTTTTTGAAACTGGGTAATAACAGACAAGTTTGCTGTAGTTGGCTTAAATTGTTCCATATGGTGGGGCCTGTAAACATGTATTGTAAATTGTTTTTGACTAGATTTTTCCATAATTGATCTTAAAAGATTCTGCTGTCTGGTACTGTGGTGGTGGATATCTGAGTTGAAATTGAAAAAAACATTGTATTGATCAGGTAAACAAGAGCTATTATGGATAATTTTATGAACAAAAAAAGCAACTTGTGGTTTGTTGATGTCATGCACAGTCATAACTTTTTAAATCATGAAACAGAGCCGCTGAGTGTGCTGTAAAAGAGGCATTGGCTGCGGTTCTAACAAAGCGCTTTTGTAGTTAATAGAGTAGTTTGATGGAAGTTGTGTAAGTACTAGCCCAGATAATGTTGCAATATATTAAATAAGGATATATCAAACTGTAGTAATGGGTCATAAATATGTTTCGTGAGAGCAAGGTTTTGACTTATGATACCTATGTTCTTGGAAATTTTTTTGCTAATAAAATCAATATGATTCTTCCATGTAAGTTTTTCGTCTATCAATATACCTAAAAAAAAAAAAGTGAGTGTGACTTACCTGATTTGATAGGTTTGGTATTTATATAGATTCTAGCTGCTTCTTTATCGTATTGTTCCTGCCTGCAAAGGTAATGAAATTTTTTTTAATGTTAAGGGACAATTTATTTGCCTTGAACCACTGATTTACCTTGTACAATTCTTTATTTATAGATATCACTAAGGTGTCAATTTTTGTGGGGCATGAATAAATTTATATCGTCTGTAAATAACGAAGTAAATAATTTCTTTGATACCGATGCCAAGTCATTGACATAAATCGGAAACAAAAGGGGACCAAGAATGGATCCTTGGGGAACACCACATGTTATGACATTTTGGGAAGAACTGTTATTTCGATTAGAGACAAACTGTTTTCTGTCAGTCAAGTAGTCTTTTAGCCAATGTAGGGCGGAACCGTTAAATCCATAGGTTATAAGTTTGTCATGTAGTATGTTGTGATCTACTGTATCGAAAGATTTGGAAAGGTCAAGAAATATTCCTATAGTGTATTCGTTATTTTCTAAAGATGTAGTGATTTTATCAACAAGTTGTAAAAGTGCCACATATGTCAAATATTTTTTTTCGAAATCCATATTGATGTGTATATAAGATATTATTAATTTCTAGGTGATTTATGATCTGTTTATAAACTACTTTTTCCAGGATTTTTGAGAAGGCTGGTAAGATAGATATTGGGTGATAATTAGTGAATACGCAGGGATCTCCAGCTTTGTATAGTGGTATAACTTTGGCTATCTTTAGGTCTGTTGGCACTATTCCACTTGACTAGCAGTTCATTTGGACTTCACTTTCACCTCCTTGGACTTCACTTTCAACTCACTGGACTTGACTAGCAGTTCATTGGCCTTGTCTAGCAACTTGTTAGATTTTGCTAGCAGTTCATTTGGACTTCACTTTCAGCTTATTGGACTTGACTAGCAGTTCATTGGCCTTGTCTAGCAGCTTGTTAGATTTGACTAGCAGTTCATTTTACTTCACTTTCAACTCACTGGACTTGACTGGCAGTTCATTGTACTTGACTAGCAGTTCGTTTGGACTTCACTTTCAACTCACTGGACTTTACTAGCAGTTCATTGTACTTGTCTAGCAGCTTGTTAGATTTGA
Organism: Cathorops aguadulce; assembly: GCA_026122135.1. Taxonomy (NCBI): domain Eukaryota; kingdom Metazoa; phylum Chordata; class Actinopteri; order Siluriformes; family Ariidae; genus Cathorops; species Cathorops aguadulce. The sequence goes on along the minus strand of JAPEIY010000007.1, from coordinate 6,657,186 downwards.
CTAGCAGCTCATTTGGACTCTACTAGCAGTTCATTGGCCTTGACTAGCAGCTTGTTAGATTTGACTAGCAGTTCATTGGCCTTGACTAGCAGTTCATTTGGACTAGCAGTTCATTTGGACTTGACTAGCAGTTCATTGATCTTGTCTAGCAGCTTGTTAGATTTCACTATCAGTTCATTTGGACTTCACTTTTAGCTCATTGGACTTGACTATCAGTTCACTGGCCTTGTCTAGCAGCTCTTTGGACTTGACTAACTGTTCATTGGACTTGAGTACCAGCTCGTTGGACTTCACCTTCAGCTCATTAGACTTTAAAAATTAATTGAACTTGCCTAGCAGCTCATTGGCCTTGATTCAAGATTCAAGAGAGCTTTATTGTCAGTGCATCCATATACAAGTATACAATGCAGTTGAAAAATACCTTTTCCCTCAGGCTCCCCGTGGTGCATTTATAGATAAATGGATTAAATAACAAGATATACCACTATCAATAGCTATGTAAACGTATAGCTATCTCAGTGCAATAAACAAAATACATGACAAGACAAAGACGTGTGCAAAGTGGCAAATGTTCATTTTAATGCAAAAATACAAGGGTTCAAGTTTTACCAGGATATTACACACAAAGCAAGACTGGTGCAAAGTGAGCATTGTGCATGTGTGCGCGAATGGGCAGTTTAGTGTAAATGGATGAGAAACTGTAATTTCAGTTTGACTACTTTCAGCTCTTCGGGGGGTAACAGTGAGTTAAGAAATCCGACTGTATGGGGGAAGAAGCCATGACGGAGTCTGGGAGCAACCTTCTGCCAGACGGCAAGAGGGAGAAAAGTCCATGTGATGGGTGGGAGAGGAACCTCGACGATCCTCTCTCTGCCAATGGATGAGAAACTGTAGTTTCAGTTTGACTACTTTCAGCTCTTCGGGGGGTAGCAGTGAGTTGAGAAATCCGACTGTCTGGGGAAGTAGCCGTCACGGAGTCTGGTAGCAACCTTCTGCCAGACGGCGAAAGGGAGAACACTCCATGTGATGGGTGGGAGAGGAACCCCGACGATTCTCTCTCTGCCGTCCTCACTATCCGCTGCACGGACTTGTGTTCAGCAATGTTGCGGTTCTCGAACCCGACAATGATGTAACAGCAGAGAACGCTCTCATTGGTCCCTCGGTAGAAAGATGGACACCTTTTGACTTTAGCAGCTTATTGGATTTGGCAGTTCATTTGATTTGTATAACAGTTTGCTGGACTTGATGAGTAGCTCATTGGGCATGATTAGGATTTAAAAATAAGAAACTTTTGGAGTGAGCATTTACAGAAATAAGATATTGGTATGAGGTGGTGGTTGTTAGCTGTTTGAATCAATGACTTAAAAAAAACAAGGAAGGTATGGTTCTATTCCCTTCTGTTCTGTAGCAATGAAACTAAAATTCCGCCATGTTAATAAATCTGGAACCACAGTTGGCACAGTAGAGACGAGAGTTGAAGTCAGGTACACCTATGCATTTGGTAGGCCCGCCTCTTTCTTTTGGTTTGCCTTCTGTGTGTATTCTATATTGTACACAGACTTTTTTTTTTTTTAACATGGTGATTTAGGAGAGAAAAACTGTTACGGATCTTGGTGTCCTCCCAAAGATATTGTGCAACAGTCCTATAAGTGCACATTTTTACTACGTCTGCTCTGACATGCGGTTGTGCAACATTTCCAAGTACATTTTGTTATACACGAGGAAAATCAAAGGAAACATCCAACAGATCCAATGAGTCTAGATGATTTTTGCAGCTTGTGAAACGAAAGAGCTGGAAGTGTGGCATCGGGTGAAAACAACAGGTAGTGACTTCCTGTGGAATGCTCTAATAGTTAGCATGCACGCATAGATTTGGAGACGTTCATAAACATTTGTCAGCGACACACTTATCTGGACGTTATTAACAAGTCGAGAGTTTATATGACAGACAAATTATCCGCACCTCGACGCTCTCCTGAGCCTGGCTTATGTCAAACGTCAAGTGCACGTGTTTTAAATTGACCGAACTCGAGACCACCGCCGTGATTAGCTTCATGTGTGTAACGTCTAAATGCGAATTCCAGAATATTCGATGAGCATTTCATATTTTGTTGGATGTTTAGCGAGTCTACGTGCGCCGCTCAAGTCAGATGTGGTTGTCCTGAAATGCAGCGAGGCTTTGTGTTTTCTCTTTTCTCACGCAAAGCCTCATAGGTGAACCAGGTTGAAATCAACAGCAGTCACAAAAAACATGCAATCGCAAAATGAAACTGCTCACTTGAACTTGAAAAACCTTCAGGAACACTTGAATGTGTGTTTTGGCACAGCTCTTGACTTGAGTTGAGCTCTGTGATATGGACATTCTGTTCAATCCTGCAAAGATGTTTTTTTTACAGGTTTGCAAGATTAACGATGCGCTCTCAAAGCGAACAATTTACTGAAATCCACTGATCGTCAGGAGCAAAGTGCTGCTTGTTCTCCTGCTTCTGTCCTATCTGACACACACCAGTGTGAGAATAGCTCAGTCTCCAGAGACCGCTGTTTCGCTTAATTGTTTGTGAAAAGCCTGAGTTAAGCTCGATGTTTGTGGCTGCCTGGTTATAAATTGAGTGGCGAAACAAACAACAGGGACTGGAAGCTTGTCAAGTTGGTCATTACACCCCCCACCCTCACCGCCCGGTTCTAGACTGAGTGTGCTCAAACAGCCCAGAGTCGGTGCAAAAATCCTTCAAGGAGCTGCTGAACTACTCCACTCTAGAGTTTTATTTCCTTCACGGTACTACAGGTTAAATGTTGCGTCCATGCCATCGCTGTGTGCAGCTGTTCTTCCAGAAGGTGGCGATACTCTTCTGAATTCCTCATGACTGGGTTGGTATTCGTCTTCCACTAGTGCTTTCAGCACCGCTCTGGCGGTCTGGAGTGAAGGAAATAGAACGCTGGTTACGAATGTGGTTCTATGACTAAGTGGAAGACCGCCAGGGTGTTTGGTCACTCGGATTGCGCGAGAATGATCTTGAGGCCAAACGACGTGGGATGTTGCCTTATGTAGGCAAGCACGTCATGCGTCATGAGATGACAACTTTTGTATGCGACTCTCGAAACGCGCGGATGCAAAGATGCTTCCACTAGTGCTTTCGGCACCGCCCTGGCGGTCTTCCACTTAGTCATAGAACCACGGTTACATTCATAACCAGCGTTTTATTGCATGGTTACCACAGACACTTAATTAACAATTATTCGCCGAAGGTGAAGTGAATAATATTCGAGGTTATTATTCGCCGATATTCACTCAGCCTGAGACAGATAATTGTTTTAGTATAAATACCCAGGTGATTTATTTTTAAAAAATCGTATATTTAAAAAAAATCAGCATGCAAATGTACTTTTTGAAGCAGATAAAATAAATCACACAGGGCTAGAATTTCATGAAAATTTGCAGGAATCTGTTTGGATTCTCGCAAAACCGTTTTGCTAGAATCCTGAGAATCCAATAAAATGATTTCAACAACTTTTGTGTTTGTTGCGACCGTGTGTACGAGTTTGGATTCTTTTCACAGGCAGTCAGTCGGCCTCCAACTCAGCCCTCAAACCACAAATACAGTACCAGTTACAGTAATTAAAATACACACATTTATACACACTATCAAATTCATCACTTTATTTCACTCCTTAATCATCAAGTCAACAACTGAAGAATGGAGCCAAGGACAACATCTTCAAAAGCCTGCGGCGAATACAGGAACTGTTACAGTAAACATTACAACACAGAGTTATTCACAGTAACAAACTCGTCACTCTATTTCAATCCTTAATCACCAAAAACTGAACAACAGAGAACATCTGAATGTCAGAAGCCTAACCGCACCAATGTGTCAGGGTCATGCCAAGCTATCATTTAGTTTACTCTGCCTCGTCACTGACGTCACTGTCTTGTCTTTCTGATTCCGAATGACTGCACTAGTGTGTGTGTGTGTGTCAGACTCTTGTATAGGCTATATATCATTATATGTGTGACGATCATCGACCGTGAACCAGAATGCCCACCGTGCTTTGATTTTGTCATAGTGCAGGCTGCATGTCTTACGCCTCGCCTTGACCGCGAAATCGTCTTCAAAGTCATAATTGTCTAATAGGTCATCGCCCCACGCCTGTAAACCGTGCCGCGATATTCTTTTCATTTTTTTCAATGGATTTCGAGGTGTTTGACTGACTATCACTTGAGCTGGAGTACGCCATCTTGTTATTCTTGACAACAAAAGCCACCTGGCAAGTACTCGGCAGACTAGATGCAAGCGACAGCAAGCGAGTGAAACACACTTTGCACATGCACAGAACATTTGTTTATCGAAACCGAAAGAGTTTGTGGAGTTTTTGTGTTGAAGTGATTACTTTGATATTTTACGATAAAATTATGATATTTCTTGAATATTTTGCGCGAATCCGTTGAGATTCGCCTGGGGAACAATTTACGCGAATACTCATGCGAATCGATTCATGCCAAAACTCTAGCCCTGTAACGGTAACAGCATACAGTACAAAGTGCCATCGGTTTACAAGCAGCACTACGGATGCTAGAATGGTGTAACGGTTAAAGCACAGGGTTTTCACTTGGGGAATGCAGGTTTGTGTCTCAGTGGTTGGCAAAATACGGATGAGTCATGGACTACGGATTCACGGAAATATTTAAAAAAAAAAAAAACAGATACAAATTACAGATTTGGAATACTATAATAACCAACTAGGGACAGGATAACAACCACCTGTAAAACCATAGCATCTAACTAGCAACACCCACTTGGACTCTATTGGCAACACTTTAGCAATCAACTGGAATATCATAGTAACCAACTAGCAACAGCCTAGCAACCACCTGTAACATCATAGCAACCAACTAGCAGCACCCAAGATTCCACCACCCACTTAGAATCCGTTAGCAATACTCTAGCAATCAGCTGGAATACTACCATAGCAACCAACTAGCAACACCCAAGCAACCACTTGGAATCCATTGGCAGCACTCGAGCAAACAGCTGGAATACCATAGCTGTCATCTAGCCAACTACATGGTTTAATGTATCCCAGATAACTAACTGCACATTTGAACCTTTTTTGTATTTTAATGTGGATATGTTGCAGGTTAAATCCAGTCTTAGGTTAAACCTGTATTCAACCTAGGTAGAATTGGTGAACCAGATTTTACCGTGGTAAAATGTGTATGCAACCTAGGTTCAACTGTCTTAAATAGGATTTTTATGGGGTGTCATTAAAAAAGGGCGTTTTTTTTTTTTTTTGGGGGGGGGTTTGTTGTTGAAATAAACAAATAAACAAAAGAAGAAAATGGAAATTGTCTTCTCTCACATGCTCATGCGCTCTCCTCTTTCTTCCGACTAACCTCCCCTCTCTGGTCCTCATCACCTGGACTCCCTTCCCTTGATGTCATAACTTTTCAACTATCTCTCTACAAACACTCAACAAATCACAATGAAATAAAGAATTTTTATTGTACTCACCAGGATTTGAACTCGCACACCTTCCAGACCTGTAGTCCACAGTGTTTACTGCTACACTATGCAGGTTAACATTGCAAATTCCCCCAAACCCAAAAATAAAACTAACCCTAACAAAAAGCTAGCTCAAACCCTAAAATAAAGCTAACCCAAACCTTAAAAAGACCTATCCCTAACAAAAAGCTAGCCTTAAAATAAAGCTAAAGCTAAACCTAACAAAAAGCTAACCCTAAAATAAAGTTCAAGCTAACCCTAACAAAAAGCCAACCCTAAAATAAAGCTAAAGATAACCCTAAAATAAAGCTAAAGCTAACCCTATCAAAAAGCTAACCCCAAAATAAAGCTAGCCCTATCAAAAAGCTAACCCAAACCCTAAAATAAAGCTAACCCTGTCAAAAAGCTAACCCAAATCCTAAAATAAAGCCTAAAGCTAACCTAAACCCTAAAATAAAGCTAACCGTATCAAAAAGCTAACCCAAATCCTAAAATAAAGCTAAAGCTAACCCAAACCCTAAAATAAAGCTAACCGTATCAAAAAGCTAACCCAAACCCTAAAATAAAGCTAACCCTATCAAAAAGCTAACCCTAAAATAAAGCTAACGCTATCAAAAAGCTAACCCTAAAATAAAGCTAACCCTATCAAAAAGCTAACCCAAACCCTAAAATAAAGCTAGCCCTAAAATAAAGCTAACCCTAACAAAAAGCTAGCTCAAACCCTAAAATAAAGCTAACCCAAACCCTAAAATAAAGCTAACCCAAACCTTAAAAAGACCTAACCCTAACAAAAAGCTAGCCTTAAAATAAAGCTAAAGCTAAACCTAACAAAAATCTAACCCTAAAATAAAGTTAAAGCTAACCCTAACAAAAAGCTAACCCTAAATTAAATCTAAAGCTAACCCTAACAAAAAGCTAAACTAAAATTGAGCTAAACCAAAAAAAGATAACCCTAAAATAAAGCTAAAGCTAACCCTATCAAAAAGCTAACCCTAAAATAAAGCTAACCCTATCAAAAAGCTAACCCAAACCCTAAAATAAAGCTAACTCTGTCAAAAAGCTAACCCAAACCCTAAAATAAAGCTGTGTCAAAAAGCTAACCCAAATCCTGAAATAAAGCTAAAGCTAACCCAAACCCTAAAATAAAGCTAACCCTATCAAAAAGCTAACCCTATCAAAAAGCTAACCCAAACCCTAAAATAAAGCTAGCCCTAAAATAAAGCTAACCCTATCAAAAAGCTAACCCAAATCCTAAAATAAAGCTAAAGCTAACCCAAACCCTAAAATAAAGCTAACCCTATCAAAAAGCTAACCCAAATCCTAAAATAAAGCTAAAGCTAACCCAAACCCTAAAA
>JAPEIY010000007.1:5242582-5254662 GCA_026122135.1 Cathorops aguadulce | reverse complement strand
GAGATACAGATATACAGACAGACGTAAACCAGTATCCCTCCCCCACCTTCAGAGCAGGGGTAGAATAAATATCACTTTAACTCATGGTTAAGTCTGTTTATTTTAAAGTTCATTTCCACGTCCATCTTAACGTACACATATTTCTTCCTATACATCTCTATTTGACGTTACTTACCCTGTTAAGTGAGTCATTTGTAACCATTTACATTTTTAAAAATTCGATGTTAATTAATTAATTTATTTATCAATCATCATCATCTTTCATGTTTTGTACAATTTTCAGAAGGAATCCTTGGAATTTTCTCTCAATCTGAAATTCCGTGAAGCTCACCAAATTTAGTCTCAAGAAATGTTGGAAAAATAAATTTCTCATCGTTATTGCCAGTATTAATAAAACAATCAGCTAGTCATACTGGACTAGACAGGACTCAGTGGTAGTGTTATGGTTACAGTGTGAGTCACATGATCATCTACATCAGCAGGAAAGGTATTCCAGTCAGCACATACTCCTTGATAAATAAAGAAATAAAAAATAAAGCCAGTGTGACATCAGCCCAACACTGTACAATGTTTTTATTCCAGAAAGAGAAAAAAAAAAAGTTAAATTCCTGTCTGAGTGTTTCATGAAGACGTCACAGCTCTCAGATCTGCTCATGTTTGTACGTACAAGTTCCAGAACTTCTACAGGATTCTGTTTTTATGCAAAAATTGATCACAATCAACATTAAAACTGGGTATATCCTGTCCTCTTCACTATTTAACAGTAGAATTACCAGGAACATGAAACGTTTCTGTTTAGAGGATTGTAAGAAACTCTAAATCTGATATACGACTCGGTAACAAGATCTCAGGGACGTACTGTAATTTCAAGAAATGTGTTAAATTAAAAACACAAACAAACCAAACAAATCTCAAATCATAAAACTACTTTCTCATTTGCAAACAAATGACAGTTTGATGAAAATACTCTGCTGCTTCGCCGGACTTCTGATTATTATTAAAGGCTAATAATACAGTGTTTCCCCTACCATTATATCAGGGGAACCCCCCAACGGGACCCTGCACCTGGTGGGGGGCTCCCCCAACACACACACACACACACACACACACACACACACACACACACACACACACACATATATTAAGGTCTGGGAGAGAAAAAAACCCAACAACAAACAGGAGTGCAGTTCTGTTGTAAATATTGTTCTAAAATAAATGTGAAGACTTAAATATGACCCTTTAACTGCTTATTCAGGTCCAAATGCTCAGTAATAGAAGCTGCGGTGAGGGCTCCTACAGGTGACCATCCTCATCCAGCCCCAATAAAAAAATAAAAAAAGTAAAACACAGTAAACTTAGGGGAAACACTGTAATGAGCCTTTAATTTCATGCTTTAATTCCCAGCTATAGCCATGTGCTGGCATCGATTTGGCAATAAATAAATAAGACGTAATGAAAAACAATTTTACTATGCTCAAACTTCTGTTACTTCTATTACTGGTGAAAAAAATTCAGAGTGTTACCTTTCAGAAAAGACCAAAACCATGCTTGGGCTTCAAATAGTTCAAGAACAGCATTCAATTTATTAGTCTACGTCTTAGATAAGTATTTTATCGTAAATTCACAAGATTGTTAAGGGGTGAAGCTATATGGGAAAAAAATGAGGATTTATATCATTACATTATATGTACAAAGAAAGCACATACAAATATATATTTACATGCCTGAAACATTCATTTCTCAGTACTTGAAAAATGAATTCATGCTAATTCCAGCTGCAGGATGTTGTCATAATATTATCACGATATTAATTTCGTTATATTAATATCTCAGGCCATAACTAGTTGACTAGTAGCTGCTATAAGTAGCTGCGTGTTTTCTGTTCGAGATGAAGATTAAGTACACTAATATTTCTACAGTATTCTGGGCAGGCTGCCATGCCTGCGGTAGAACAAAGCTTACAAAGCTTTAAATTGCATTAAATTTAACGGCTAAAAAAAAAAAAAAAGATTAATGCAATGAACGTTGCATCAATTCTCTCTTCAGGAAATTCAAGTATAATTCTGGGCTTTTTTTTTTGCTGACTCAAATGAAACTCCCAATGACACAGCATTTATACAACTCGCTCACCTTTCTTTTTTGCATCGCTATCATTTTCCCCACCTTATACTTTGTATTTTCTATTATCAAATGAATCTGTAAAAAATAAAAGAATAGATAAAAAAAAGCAGTTGAGGTATTTGAAGGTTTTAATCGTCTTTTCTTAGATGAAGTGTAATTAAAGACACTTCATTCTCTTTGGTTTGCCATAACATCTTTTAAAATAAAGCATCACACACACACACACGGATTAATTAAACCTGCATACGCATCAACCAACAAGACACAGTGACTAAATGCAATTAACATGCACTAAAAATCCTCCAACATGTCAAGCACTCTTTCGTAAAAGAAAATTAATTTCCTGGATCCGATTAATTACACGACACTCCCCCCCCCAAAAAAAACACTGTCCATGAACTCAAGGTTGTAATCTTCAACGCAAATATTCCCCGTCTCCGCAAAATCGTCAGTATGCAAATGAGGAACGCAATATCGTCCTTGGATAATTAAGATGATTTTTTGAGGACGATTAATTCTTTTTTAAAAAAGTAATTACACACACGCCCAAAAAAAAGGTACGGCTCCAAATTATTCCGCAGCAACACAAGTGATTTCGCATCTCAGGAAGAAATTAGGCAGATGTGAGATAATGACATCGGCTCGGTAATTAACAGGAGGTTTAAGCAAGATGTGCAAGAAAGATGAAGCTAGAATGACATGAGGAGGAGAAAATAAAAAAAAATAAAAAACACAGTTCTGGTCATGTCTGTATCTCCCAAAAAAAAAAATAATCCTTTCACACCAGTTTGAAGTCCATGTGCTGGCATGATCAGTCGGTCCCTAAACTGGTTCTTCTTCAAATCACACTACATAAAGCTTGAAGTTTCCACGTCCTGGTGACTTCAGTACCCTGAAGCGAGCAGGTGAGTCCAGTGCCATCGATGCCAAACCTGTCTGACGGAATGACTGGAAAAGAAATCTCCATTAGCTCCAAAAAGTCAACAGCATCCACTATTTTACCAAAGAGGCCTTGAGGATGCAAAATAAAACCATCACGAGATGAAGAAAGGCAGCAAGAACCCTCCTAGAAACCTCCTTTTTCTCCGATCACGACGACTTCTGTTCCTGCTTTGTCTCAAACAGTATGTCACATTAAGCGGAGATCAAGTATGCAAAAGAGCAAGGCGATTAGAGTAAGCCATGTAGCAGGAGGAAGGATGAAAGGATGGAAGGACGGAAGGAAGGAGTGCGGATGTGTGAGGCGGCATGACGTGCCCAGGATTCTGGAACAGATCATGATGCTGGAGTGCAGGTCAGGGTGGCGCGCTGGCACTCCCGGGCACTGGAGGAGTGTATACAGAGACACACATGCCTTTACATTCCTCGATGAAGCGGACTCTCTCTCTTTCTATCTCCCCACCTCTCTCTCTCTCTCATGCTCCGTCTTCCTCTCCTCCTCTCCCTTGCCGCAAAACAAAACCAACATCAGCACCGATGACGGCACGAAAAAGCAAAGGGATGCCCGTTTTCCAGAAGGGCACACGTGCTGAGCCAAGCGGGCAAAGACAGCAGAGCAGGGCGGAAGACAGCTTAAACCTTCCCCCAAAATGAAAATTAGTAGGAGGAGGAGGAGGAGGAATGGCGGTTGACTGCATTTTAAATTAGCGAACCCCAATTTCCTTTCGTGGTGCTGTTAATTAATTTGTCTCGCCGTTTTTTTTGTTTCCGAAAATTAGCTTCTGCCATGGCGCCTTTGAACAGGAGGAATTACGTGCCCCTTTTTCCCTCCTCCTGGCCCCCATGTGCTCTTCATCCTGTGCCCCTTTGCGTTCTTTGTGAGAATACGGTGCGTGCTTATACATTTTTCGTATAGGAATGGCGCACGCATGTCGTCTGTGCCAGCCTAAAGAGGAGGAGAAAAAGCAAGCAAGAAAGAAAAAGAAAGAAATCCCTCTTTGTAAGTTATGGGAACACTCAGGGACAGACGCAGGCACTCATAAATTATCCGCTTCATTTGCATATTCATGGCATAAGACATTATGCAAATAGCCATCCATTTGCATAATGGATTCCTCTTGTTGCCTCAGTTGGCTCGTGCTCGTTTTTATTTAATAATAATAATAATAATAATAAAACAAAAGAGAAAGTGGAAAGAATGCCGGACTGAACCATGTACAGCTGGCTGCCAGCGCCATGAACGCATTTGCTGCTGTTGGCAGAGTTCTACCTCCTTTACTCGAAGCAATGAGGAGCAAAAATGACCAGTGGAGGGGAAGAGAGTTTAGAGTTTCCCCTTAAATGGCTGTATTTTATAATATTTTAGATACTCGGCTGGTTCAGAAGAGCAGAGCGTGCGCATGTGTACAGAATGCATGCACATGATTGCTGTTCTCGCGCTTAATGAATCTGTACTACTTTTCACATGTGTGAGCAGCTGCCAGACTAATTAAAGGCAGTTGGCAGACTCGGTTATGGGGAGGGGAGAGGAGAGAGGGTTAGCTTGTTATTAAATAATTAAAAGCAGCTCGGTTTCTCGTTTTTAACAAACACTCCAAAGCAACACAAAAAAAAAAAATGAAGCAGTGTGCGTGTGCGCACGCAATAATCGCTTAATCAATACCGCTAATTCAAGCTAATTCACAGTACGGCATCAAGCCAGCGCTAATCACGGAAGACAAAAGATAATTACGATGAAGATGTATGTATGTATGCAGCATGCTTACAGCAGTAACCCTGCAATGATGCCTTTTTCCTCATCAAAGAAAGATCATAAAAGAAAGACTGCCGGAATTGTAAAGGTCCATAAATATATATTTAATAAAAAAATTACACTGGGCACAGAGTTGATGTGAAGACTGTGTGGTGAAAAAGAAAGAAGGAGGAGAAGGCTGGATGGGGGGGGAGAGAGAAAGCGAGAGAGACAGAGAGAAGTGGGAGGTGGTAGGAAGGAGGACTTTTGATTATTTATAACGAAATGCCATTGCAACATCTTATGGAAAGATCAGACAGCAAAACATGAACTGCAATCAGCTCCAGTCCAGTGAGCTCCTTCCCAGTGCGTGCGCCTCACTCCTTCACCAGCACCATGAAGGTTCGGCCACGCCGCTAGCGCCAACGTGCAGGAAAGGGCAAAGCGAGCTGGACAAGTGGGCGATGCCAAGCTAAAGACGAAGGCAGGAGTTAAGAGCAGAACCCTGGTGGTGCGATGTTGTGCGCAATTCAGCTTTAAGAATCAATTAACCCTGTATGTTAATTAACGTCAAGCTTATAGAACAAAAAGGGGTGTGCGCGCGTGTGTATGTGTGTTGGGGGGGTGATTAGAGGAAGAGCTGAAAATAGCAAAAGGGGCGGGTGTGAATATTAAAAAAAAAAAAGGAGAAAAGACAGCGAGGAGAGGGGGTGGGCAAGCAAGAGAAACAAGCAGCGAATGTGGATGGCAGGAAAAAAGCTGGCACGGTGCCATCCATTCACAAGTAGAGTCAAGGCGGACCGGCGTTTGTGCGCAGACGGTAGGCGGGTACACGTACCCAAAAAAGGGACCAGTGTCATTTGGCTCAAACTGTCAAACGAGCGAGTTTTTTTTTTTTGTGGTATACAGCCAATGTAAGGCATATGGGGGCTTTTGAGTGAGAAGGTGAGAAGTGTAAACTTGAATCAAAAAAAAAAAAGACGACGAACCCATCTGCCGGGCATGGGTACTACAGGACTACAGACATCTAGAACAGAACTGAAGTACAGGTACAGGTACTGGTTGAGAGACTGACGGGCACTTCAGCACAGAGATGAATCCTCACGCTTCTGAAAGCAATGCCTGTGTAAACGATGCCAACTGCTAAAACCCCACTCTCTCACAGGACAGAAGGATACAAAGACTGGAGAAGACAACGATGATGGATAAAGTTGCTGAGGTGGCGCTGTCCGGACAGTGGCAAAGGGGTGGGACGTAAGGAAGCACCTCCCTCGGTGCTATTCCCTGTGCCAGGCAGCCAGCTAGGCAGTAGACACCGTGCCAATGTCCCTGATGGCAGCTGTAGCGCGGCTGCAGAAGGCGAGGCAGCTTTGTACGCCATCTTCTCCAGAGACTCTTGCGGCGACATCTTGTTTTCGAATTACGCCATGGCACAGGGCCAACACGGCGATACCCATGTTGACTGAATGGGATGGCAGGCAAATCGTTGTGGCATCTGCCATGGAAAAATGGAAACGCAGTGGGAATGGTAAACGAAGATCCTGTGCCCGTCGCGGGTCGGTTGTTGAAGATAAGGAGAATCAAGAACAAACAAAGACTTTAGAACGCCGTCGTTGACCAATTAAGCACATAAAAGTTTACGATGGTAATTAGCGTGACGGACTCAATGAAAGGAACCCAAAAAAAAAAAAGCGACAAGCTGGCATATAGAAGAGGAGGGTTGTGATGCCGGTATCTTTTCTGTGCCAAACCCCTCCTTTTCTTTAACCACAGTATTTTTCTCCTCACAAAGTACCACCTCCACAAGCTGCCTGCCACTCACTGCGCCGATCAGGAACGTTTACCATGGGCACTGCTGCTGCAGATCCTGCCAATCTGCCAATCGCTTGCTTGCTTGCTTGCTTGCAGCAAGAGGAGGGACCAAGAAAGGACCTGAGGGACTGTGCCAAGGGCAAGAGCAGCTGTTTACAAAAGCCACATAAAAAGAAAAGAAAGAGAATCAGCAAACACAGGGATGCATACTAATGAACCGCCACATAAAATTATAATCAGGTCGACAGACGGGGATTAATTTATGCTTTTCTCTCTTAACGAACCGTTAATTATTCTCGATTCGTTAAAAAGAAAAATCGCGGTCGATCCATTCCAGGGCTGTGGATTCCGGGCTTTCAAGATCAACTTTTTGAAATGGGGAGGGGAAAAAGAAAACAAAAAAAACAAACAAACGGAAAGCAGGAAACTCTACCTTAGCAGCAAGCAAAGCAATGACAGAGAGGTAGGCATGCAAAGCAAAGCAAAGCAGGGCAAGCAGGCATGTGTGTGTGTGTGTGTGTGTGTGTGTGTGTGTGTGTGTGTGTGTGTGTGTGTGTGTGTGAGATTTATCTAAATTCACAGTAAATCACCAGGGAGATGAATGGCTCAGGCAGTAGACTCTGGACACCGTCAAGTAGCATGGGAAGACGAGGGGGATGGCACTACGGCCAACAGCTGAGACAACAGCTGAGCAAGAACTTGGTGGAGGGGGCACAGAAGGCAGAGGGACAAGCCTGCAGCCACAATGCCAGACACTTAATGGAGGCAGAATCCGCCCCTACAACCTGCCTGTAACTACGCCAAACGGCGCAGGGGGGCTGTGGGAACGTTTTCAGCACCCTAATTTTGCCCCCACCTTGCCACCCAAAGAAGAAACTGCCAAACTCCTCCCTGCTTTTGTTTTTGTTTCGGGTTTACCGTCTGACACAGATGTGATGAAGACAGTACCAACTGTTCGTTCGTGCTGGGATTGGTACTTCACCGGTTCGGGGAGTGCTACGGTGGTTCCCGCAAAACAAGCTACGGGCACGGGGCACGGAGCCAAGGATGGGCGCCGGCGGAACGACAAAGATCGGATCGTATCATTAAATTCATTTTCATTTGTTAAAACGCGACGCAACAATTAAAACAGGAATTAGCATGGGGGATGGAGCGTCATCAACTTATGGTAATCAGGAACGGATAACCCAAACTTTTCCTTACCAGTTTTTCATCCTGTTGGATTTTTTTTTTGTTGGATGAGGGGCATGACTGTGGAATATGAATAATTGAAGAAGTCATCCAAAGGGAGGGATTATAAGATCTTTGTGCTTTCTACACTGCCTTGGCATAACCTTCAATATGACACAGCCAAGGCTGCCACCAAGATGGGCTTGGCAAATGCTGGCATCTTTGAGGGGGCTCTCAGCTACAATTGCTTATTAAGCATTCGTTATACGCGTTTGTTAATTGCTTTAAGCTTTAATTCGCCGTGGTTCCGTGGTTTACGTTTTTTTTTCCTTTCCCGCGGAATATGTGTGGATATTGTAACCATTTGGAGCTAATGAGGTTTTCGAGGATCTACCTATTTTAATTCCCCTAGGATGTTAATTGCGCCTTGTCTTCATTATGCAAATGGATTACATTAAAGAAGAAAAAAATGACTGCTAATACAGACAAGAGGAGAGAGAGAGAGAGAGAGAGAGAGAGAGAGAGAGAGAGATGGGGGGGGAGACAGTAAGAAAAGAAAGGGAGAATATTTTCCTTCCCCTCTCCATAAACCAGCATTCACATAATACCACACTACATGCAAACAAGCAGAGAAAAGCTACTGCAATGCTTGGCAAGGCTAGTCTCTTCCAAGTGCTTCCCTGGAAATCCTTGTCTGTCTCTCCTTTTTCCCTGCTCACTGCAGCCACATCCTTCACGTGCCAAGGATCGCAGCTTGAACTGTATGTGGATCTTACAAAACATGGCCAAGAGAAAACCCTGCCTGGAATTTAATTTCTCGCGATTGGATATTACCGTCGTTATTAAAATGACGAGACCTCGGGTGTTATTAGTGTTGAGATTTGATACAGTGTGGTGTCGTTTGACGGGCAAAGCGGAACGGAGAAAAGACAACAAGGCTGTGGATGGGGACTGGCTAATGTCCTCTGTGCTTAATCATCGTACAGCAGAATGGTTTTATGCATATTTCATTTGCATATCATTAAATCGCTAAGGCACGCTGGCAACTGGCAGCAGAGAGCAGGGAATGGAGGAGCACAAATTGAAAAAAAAAAAAGAGCGACTCATTATGCGATGACAATCTTCAAAGCCGAGCGCCTGCTTTTCCGGCAACCAGCCAATTCGTTTTAATTCAACATTAATTGGGGCAGGCGGTTGGGGGGGGGAGCACCGGGTGCACTCAACCTTTCAAACATGGATTAATTGAACGTCTTACAATCTGAGGAGCGTGAAGACTTCCATATAACGAATGTCTCTAAATTATGTGGATGCATTATTTGTACATATTAACGGAATCATTGCAATGTAAAGGATCGTCAAGTTCCATTAATTTCCACAGGAAAACGGATTACATTTCTGGGATTTTAATTCCCCAAACTATTTTGGCACCAACGATGATAAACTTTTTTTTTTTAATTACAACCAATGGATGCAAAATGATATGTATGAAGTACCCTAGGATGTGATATTCTACTGAATAAAATGATTACACTTTGGATAACGCGGATGCTTTGTAAAGGAAAAGTTGAAAGCGTGCGGGCGTGACGACAGACTGGCACCAGGGATGGCATGATCTGAGGGCAGCGAGTTGGGACCCCATCAAACGTGTGGGAATTGCCAGGGGCATTCTGTCACAAGCTTTTTCCTGCGTTTTCCCAAGAGTAAAAGTTGAAAATAAATAAATAAAAACAAGTCTTCCCTAATTGCAACTCCACACCCAAGTGCCTGCCTGGTAAACGAAGCCTATTATGTGCATAACTGAGGCACAGATTAGTACGCCTGCCTGGACTGTGATTGGCCATATTAAATCATTATGACGGATTTAATTCTTTGTTTTTATTTCAAGACCGCCCACTGTCCGTCTTCCCCTTCTTTCTGTCCTTTTCAGAGGAAGAACTACAGAAGAAATAACCTGACTGCCCAAATTATACAGACATCTCCAGTTACAGCCTATTTAACTGGGATAAAACGAAAGAACGTGAAATAAAAATAAAAAATGTATACCCTTGCGTATTTTCTAAACCATAAATTTGTATTAGGTATCCTAAATTAAATAAAGGAAGCTAAATTAAGTAGGAGGGAGGGGGACAAACAAACAAAAAAACGCTAATTGTTTTCGTGAGAAACTTGTTTACCAATTTTACCAGGGAAAAACAAAGTGTTCATGTTTTATATTTTTTATTAAAAAGTTGGATGCCTTACAAACTTGGCGCGCCCAGGTTACGCCCTCACATCGTATGCCAAACCCCTCAGGTTCCAGATTTGGCGTATGCAAAAAGAGCAAAGGGTGGGGTGACGAGGGTGCGCAATTAGCGTTTATGAATACTGTACATAGAAAGCTGCGGGGCGAGGGGGGTGGGCTGGCTGGCTGGCTGGCACTGGTGGTGGGTTTTGCGCCTTGGCGCTTTGGAGCCACGATTCATGCAGATGTCGCTGTAGTTCTTCGGAAAGCGTTTGCTCAAGCCGGAGAGGGAGGGGAGGTAACGAGGAGCTCGTTTAGCATGGCATACACCTCCAGCATATGGTTTTAAGATGCACGCACGCGTGCATTGTGGGGGGTCAAAATACGTTGGAAAAAGTCATGCCTATGTGAGATTTTGGGGAGGGTCAGGGTGTAATTAACGTGAGTGCTGGAGGAGTGGGAGAGTAATCACTCAATTTGTAAAGGGGGGAAATACTGCTATTCAGGCAAAAGCAAGGTAAGGCAGAACTGACGGGGCATCTGCATGGAACAGACATTATGCAAAGTGATGTCATTAATATGCATAAGGAGCTGCTTTGTTATTCACCCGGGTGCTAAAGCAATATTGTTTGGAAGCACCAGACGCACTCTTGTTACAGTTGGGGAATGTTATCTCTCTCTGTGCAAACACAAGCCCTTCCTCTTCCAGAATATTTAATTAATCACACCATCCCTAGAGCTTCACTGGCTTGGCGAACTGGTTGCATATCAAGCTGCTTGGTCCAAGACTTCTTGTTCTCTTATGACAAAAAACGTAAAGCGATCCTTCACCCTGTGCCCTCTGCAGTGGTATTACCCAACACTGTCATGCATCAAGTCAGAAAAGTGACTTCGCATGTCCAAAACATGGCATTCAGAACAAGCAACACCGATTACATCATCAGCCGCCTAGGTCTTTGTGCATTTGCAGAGTCATGTTCCCGTCCCGTAGCGGCAGGACGAAATCAAAGCGACTGGTGGAGACAAACTGATGGTCTTTTGCTAATAGACGGTCAGGGCTAGAGGGAGTATTTCCCTGTCTCGCAGCTTTGAGTCACTCCATCAGTGTTCACTCTCGTAACATTTGACCTTATCAAGTTCCCAAAAGAGTTCCGAGTCGTCCATATCTACT
Organism: Cathorops aguadulce; assembly: GCA_026122135.1. NCBI lineage: Eukaryota > Metazoa > Chordata > Actinopteri > Siluriformes > Ariidae > Cathorops > Cathorops aguadulce. The sequence goes on along the minus strand of JAPEIY010000007.1, from coordinate 5,243,496 downwards.
GTACTGACAGCTTCATTAGTCTGAGTTCCATCAGCTTCGTCCCACTGGATTGACAGTCGATGCCAGGGGACTGATGCGTACAGGCAACTCTCTGAAAAAAGACAGTACCAGCTACAAAACCATCTCATACACAGATCCGTAAATGTCAAACATTTCTCAGAAATCCCAAATGCTTGCTTAAATTACTCGAATGTGAGCAATGGCTTCTGGTTTCATAGTCATCTTTATGACCAAGAAACAAGATGTGCGTCTCTAGTTTCTCGCATCTGTTCTGTCAGAGGTTGTTTTAGCAATGCAAAGAAAATAATATTCCAGTGGTTACACAAGGTGGGGTTTTTTTCTTCTTCTATTCCAAGTGCTATAAAACAGATGTCAGACAGACAGCTTGGATTGTTTTGTGAGCTCAGCTGTGCTTCCACAACATTACAGTCATTATCTGAAAAACTCTCACTCTCCCGGTTTGTTTCTGTGAACACTTATAACAACATGGTTTTATAATATCTTTGCAGCCTTTTGAATAAAAACATTGGTCATTAAAAATGTGTCGCAGACTGGGAGAAACTGTTGGATGTTGACACCTCGACTTTAAAAAGCCTGAAGATGAAAAGATGTTTTATTAACTTCCTAAACTTGCCTATGCTCTCAGTCGCAGTTTAGGAAGCTGCAAAACGGCTGCAGGCTATGAATTTTAAAACTAGATAGAACTCGACGCCAACGGCGTTGATGGGGATGCCTCCGCCCGGTAGACTACACGCCTTATTAAGTTTTGATTTGGGGATGGACAGTTGACCTCACAGTAATCTTGACCTGGTGAAATTCCTTGTATTAGCCTTGGATATATTGTGTTCACAAGGTTCTCGGACAGACATTTGACCTCACAGTGACCTTGACCTTAGACCTTTTGATCTCAAAAT
>JAPEIY010000007.1:5082746-5096924 GCA_026122135.1 Cathorops aguadulce | reverse complement strand
CTGTCGCCTCACAGCAAGAAGGTTCTGGGTTTGAGCCCAGTGGCTGACAGGGGCTTTTCCTGTATGGAGTTTGCATGTTCTCTCCATGTCCGCGTGGGTTTCCTCCGGGTGCTCCGGTTTCCCCTAGAGTCCAAAGACATGCAGGTTAGGTTAACTGGTGGCTCTAAACTGACCGTAGGTGTGAATGTGAATGGTCGTTTGTCTCTGTGTGTCAGCCCTGTGATGACCTGGCGACTTGTCCAGGGTGAACCCCACTTCTCGCCCATAGTCAGCTGGGATAGGAACCAGCTTGCCCGTGGCCTTGCACAGGATAAGCGGTTACGGATGATGGATGGATGGATATTGTGTCTATTACACTAGCTCGCTAAGATGTTTTTTGTCCCCTGGTAGCTAAGGCAGGTTACAAACTAAAAGAACATTATTAAAGTATATTAAGCCCACATGTATGACCCTTTATCTCTCCAATAGACAACATTTAATTACTATCAACAAACCCAAATCCTCTTCAGCTCCTGTTACGCGAGATATACTTCAAGGTTCTCATGTTGTAGTACTCGAGACCGGTGTTGAACTCAGGTCCACTTTTTGAAGGCCTCAATCTCATCTTGGAATCAACTGCATTTTTACTCGGTCTCGTCTCGGTCATAGACGACTCGGGATTTTATTTCAAAACCACAACTGTAGGGATTTTACTAAATTGCCTGTGCATTGTCTGATTTATTTGTAAACATCGTTACTGTGATTGGATGTAAAACTTCCTGCTTCAAATGCGACCAATAACGTGATTCATTGCTAATTTGAATATTTTCTTCCTGCTAACGGCTGTCACCCCTGCCCCACTCCCGTCCTGGTCTTGATTCGATCTCGCCCTTCCTTGGTCCTGGTCTTGACTTGATCTCAACCCCTCAAAGTCTTGGTCTTGTCTCGGTCTTGATACACTCTGGTCTTGGCCATGACTTGGTCTTGGTTTAGATGGTCTTGACTACAACGCTAATAATCTCAGAATGAGGTTCTAAAAGCACGAGCCAGGCTTTTAGCATCTTTCAGCCAACACAAGAGCCAAAGTCAGGCGATGCTGCAGAGATTTTTTTAGCAAGTAAGGTTCAAACAAAAGTGTTTTCGAACATTATACCAAAGTTATACTGAACGTTTAGCTTGAGGTGGATGGTTTAACGGTGATGCCATTTGTACAAATTGAAAATTCTGGAAATGATGATACATGTCATAAAAAGGAAAAATATATTCAGAATATTTACACTGATATATATTAACTTATTGTAATTACTTGTTTCATCAATTATTTCCTGTTTATTTACGAAGCTCTAAAGCTTGGGTTTGTGTCGGAAACGTGATCGAAATTCATCTCACAAACCAGAAAATGAAGTCAGGAGCCGCACTGCATTTATGCTCATACTTTTTAATGTATCACAATGAGCAAGAAACATACTTGATGAAATATTTTCAAAGGAGTATATTCAATTACCATCTACAATCAACTTAACTAGGACAACAAGGTTTTTTGTGACAAAAGTTTTTCTTTAAAAGTCTGAAGTTCCATGTGGTTTATGTATGTTAGTCTCCATGTAATTTGGTACAGTTTGGAAATCTTCATCATATAATTACAGTAACAAAAAAGCTAACAAGACTACAGTATAGAAAAGACATCAAGAACAACATTTTTGGTTTAACTTGCTCTTTTTTTTGTACATTGCAAGGCTGTTTTTTCTACCCTCGGGTGGGCTACCTGGAGCCACTGAGCCGTTCTTGTGAGGCTCAAAGGAGGAATAATTCAAGAAAATAAAAAATCAAATCAAACGAACAAACAAACAAAAAAAAGCATTAAAAAAAATTGTGGCACCAGGAGTCACGAAAGAAACAGAGAGCTCCATGTAGCAGTTTGTCTTTGAAATTGGAGCTCGTGGGTTTTTGTTTGGTTGCTTGTTAATTTTGGTTTCATTTGCTTTTTCGTGTTTAACTGCTTCCTCAGGAATGACAGCCAAGAAAACCCCCCACGCTCCTCGAACAGCGAGTCCTTTATTTTTCAATGGTTTGATGAGATTTTTTTCCCGGCTGACTCCAGGTCAGTGCTGTCCGTCGGCGAGACGAAGAAATGAAACAGGTAGCAACGCCATGGACTGGGCAAAAGTAGAGACGTGTGGTACTGTCCATCCTGTGGATTTTATCCACGATTCCAAAGAAGCGGCTGATCCAGCCACTTCCAGAAGACACCGGGTTTATTCCTCTCTCTTTTATTTTCACATACTGTACGTCCACTGGTTGCTGAGTCTGTTTCCGTAGGCATATTGTCAGTAATTAAATAATGACTTGATATCAAGAGGTGCCTCTGATTATTTTTCCTGCCTTTGGCTCCCATCCCCAGTTTCGACAGCCTTCCTAGACATTTTAACGACATTTTCCAAAGCTTCCCAGAGTTCTGTTCTCTTTGTTTTCCTTCTTTGTCATTTAAAAAAAAAATTGATGTCTTCTTTAAATATATCTATATCTGTATACATGTTTCTTCACAGTGGGCAAAAAGGATGACCTCTACAGCAAAACCTGCCTTCTGTCTCTCTTTGCGAAATGTCCAAAAAAAAAAATCAAAAAATCAAGTATCCCAATGCGAGTTGTTGTATCTCAGTCATGTGTTGCGTTGTGCCACAATAAATATACACTCATCAGGGGCACCAACTTTTCATCTGCATTATGCTTTGGCCACATACATATACTTAATGAAGTGAATAAAAAAAAACTGCTCAGTGCTTCAGTATCAATTTCTCATTACTGAATAATTAGGGGGGAAAAATCATGCTGTACTGAAGAAACAGCTTTGCAGTTTTGAATGTTTTGGTGTAAAATAAAAGTGGGGAAAAAATGCAAAACTAAATAAATTGATGTTGGCTCCCAAAAAAGAAAGAATGAATGAATGAAGGAACGAAAGAACAAAAAAACAAAAACACACACGTACACACACATTCCATGCTGGCAGAGTTGATTGTGAGGATCTGAACTTCGTCCCTCACAAAATAAAGAGCCCGTTAAATAAAGAGAACACTTTGGAAGCAAGAGATCAAATATTGTCGAAAAGGACAAACAGAGCAACATTAAAGTGGCCAGGTCTTAGAATAAAAAAACAAAACAAGTGATTGAAATTTAAAGCTGGTGTTAAAACGTTAATTTATGCATAAAACAACAACAATAACAAAACAACAACAAAAAAACATCAACACGAATTAATATACAGAAAATAAAATACAAATAGTTATATGAAAATAATAAATGTCTGACATGATTTGAAATGAAAGTCGAAGCAAAAAAAAAAAGCATTTAAAAATAAACTATACATCATAATTCTTACAAATAATTATGGGAAAAATATTTTAGGTAACAGCACTGAACAGAAATGGCAAGCTTTGCATACCAAAAATAAAATAAAATAAAAATAATCGACCAAATTTCAATAGCATGCATTTTTTTTAAACACCAAACCACATTGCTCTGCAAGACGTAACACTCTTTAACACACTTCCTAGATTGCAGCAATGTACCATGTAGGCCAACACACTTGCTGTACAGTCGTGGCCTGTTGAAATTAATTCTTTTTGGTGAGAAAAAGACTTTTAAAAATAACAGGGAAATTGGGATTAAACAGAACCATTTCCATTGACCTCTTTGGACACAAAGGTAAGAATCAAGAACCACCATCCAAAATATTAATAAATAAAAACACTGCTGCTTTTTTTTCCAGTCTTATAATGCTTTGGAATGAAGATGTCCCTTGGAAAAGCTGTAATAATACACAACAGAACAAAAAAAAAAAAAAAGGCTTTACACCCTGCAGAAACCTGGGGCAGGTCCCTACTTGATTTTCCACGAGGGGAGGCCACCATTCCACACTTTATTTCTTTCTCAGACTCATTAAAGACGGAGAGGCATGATGACACTAGACCAGTGAGACATGTTAGGACCAGATGCGTTACAATATGTACATTTTTGGTTAGCCACTGTTACACGATGATCTATTTCAAGTGCGCAAAACAGCCTTAACTTGGTTGGCTGCAAGGGACATCGAATTCCCTACACGACTCCAAAAACGGCGATGTTCGTTAACCCATGATGGCGGAATTACAGTCGTTTTTTGTTAAACGTCGGAGAAAATAGACTTGTACTCAAATTCAATATAAAGATGCTGTCATTTCTTAAGAAACCAGATGATGCGCTATTTGGAATGCACTGCTCTTTACAAACATAACAGATCATTGGCTTTTTGACATTGGTCTGTTAAAGAAAGAAAGAAAGAAAGAAAAACAATAAAGCCAAAAATGTCCTTTGGAACATATATTCACAGTCTTCAAAGTTCCGTTTTTGCAACAAGAAGAAAAAATGTCGCAGAGGCAGGGAAATGGTTTACTTGGTTGTTTTTGTGGGTTTTTTTTTGTTTTGTTTTTGTTTTAAAGCTTAGCCAAGAAGTAAAATGAGCATGCATCTAGGTATTCATCTTTTTCAAAATCTACATTAGCAGCAAAACGTATGTCCTCAGAGACCAGACCTTAGACATTTTCTTTAAAAAAAAAAAAAAATCTCGTGTGACAAGAAGAGTCAAACAAAGAGATTCTCCACTTCTATCTTACAAACTGCAATGGCTCTGTAATGGTGCTACTCCACAATGCAAGGACAAGGGTCCTTTTTTGGTTTTTGGTATTCTTGGTATTTTTCTACGTAAAAAAGCCACCTGTCTGCCTACAAAGAAGCGAAGACGGCAACTCTGATGCGTACTCCTTTTATTTTAAAACTTTGTTTTCTTTTCTTAAAAACTGCAACAAATTCTCAAGTATAAAGAAGCCTCTTTTCTCATCTTTATGCACCAATGGTGAAAGTGTTTAGTCTTTGGATTTTCTTTTCGTTTTAAAGCGTGAGAATTATTATTATTCTTTTTCTTGTATGACAACGACAACAACAAAAAAGAAGAAGAAGAAATAATAAAAAAAATTGGGGGAGAAAAAAAGCCCATAACAGACTGCAGCCTCACTGCATAAAATACACATCTGCTTTGTAGTGCCAAAGGAGAAAGATCTCAGAACCTACAAAACGCAGTGGAAGCAACAAAAAAAAGGAAGGAAGGTGAGAGTAACACACAGAAAAAAGACAGAGATAAAGTAAGTCGAGACGTTTGTAAGTGCACAATAGGTAACACAAATATAAGTGGATAATAATTTTCTAACAGATATCTCTTTTCCTTTTTTTGGTCAGGTGCTGCACCAACCATCAAAGGAAAGAAGCCCCTCATGAAAACTAAGGGATTCTGCTGAGTCTGTTGGTGGCAGTTTGGGTGAAAAAAAAAAAATTCCAAGATACGGATTTGACTATACTGAAATAAAGTACAGATCAGTTCCTGCTCCTTAATCTAGTCTATTGGAATGACCAAGACAACATCAAATGAAGCGCTTTAAGGTTGGACAATACAAAAGCTAAATGTACACAAAGATTATTCAATCTACCATACCGTTTAAATTTATTTCCAATGCAACAATCTACTTAACACGAAAAATGTTTATATCAATCATAAATACAGGTTTTTTTCTTTTTCTTAACAAAAAAAAAAATCCCTCACTGCGTTTCTTGTTTGGGTTTGGTGGGAGACCATTATATCCCATTTAACAGAATTTTAGCAGTTTAGCTACCCATTTGGATTCCCAGAAAGCTCTGTCTTAGTTCATATCACTTCCAAAAGAATTTCTATTAAAAGTAATACAAAAAAAAAAAAGTTCTCATTTGTCAGGAACAAAATGAATAAAATAATGTAACATAAAAAAGGTTGTGAGCTGTTGACCTGAGAATAAAATAGACATTACATCATTCTTTTTTTCATTAGCAAGCCATTGGTATTTGAATGCTTAGATAGCAAGAAAACGGTAAGACTATTCTCCCATACAGGACATACTGGCTTTGTGTGACTGTGCTATTAGGTGGACGTACCTATGCAAACAGGGTGTGCATCGTTATCTCCTTCTTTGTATAGACAGAATCTGGGGCCCATCTGATTTTCGTGGTTTTGAGGCAGTCCTTCGCAATGCAGCATTCCCTTAGCATTATCCGCATGTTAACTGCAGTGTTCTTCTTTATTAATTTCATATATGTGTATACATATAGCGATATACTTAAGTTGAAACAAATTAAAACCAGCATGTTCATATGGGAAAACAATCCACTAACATTTAAATTTTTGGTTACAAGCTTTGGAATTGCAGTTAGTCTTTACACATCTTTTTTTTTTTTTCTTCTGAAATTGGTTCGTATACTTTTAAACATATTTTAAACATCGCCGCTTTTTTTAGCTTTTGTGTTTTGTTTATTTTTTTGTTTTTTGTTTTTTAAAATATCGTCCATCGTCGAAAGCTCTTTTACAGTCTGATGGAGTCTGTTCCTACACTAGCCATATTACTACTACAACTATCACTGTCTTTGAGACAGCTGGGCTGCTGTGGCTCCTCTGCCAACCTGCCCAGCCTGTCTACTGATTTCTGACTGCTGTCAGAGTCAGAGTCGTCGGTAAAGACGTCTGTTGGTATCGAGGTCTGAACCCCTGAGGTGCTCAATGAACTTGAGGTAACCGTTGAAGGTGAGGATACTGGAGGAAAAGAGGATGATGTCGAAGGGGTGGCATTGGGCTTTCCAGCTAAAGCTTTAGAGAAAGGGGCCTGTGGCCAGGGTTTGCTGGCAGCTGTGGTGTTAAGTGTGGCAGCTGTGGCAGAGGAGCATGAGGATGCAGACACAGATGATGATGGCGTGGTGTTTGACGTTGTTGGCGGGGGAGATGTCGTGGTGTTGTTTGGGTGGGTGACAGACTGCGAGGTAGATGCGGTGTTAGGATCGGGGAAGCAGGCTGAAGAGTGAGGTAATAAACTAGTAGCGTGCTCTTTGGCATTTCCGGCTGACCGCGTGATTGTTCTGTGTTTGTGCAAGGATGAATCCAGGTGTTGACTAAGTGCTTTGTCCCCATCCAGAGAGACATTACAAGCCAGGCAGTCATAGAGGCTACCCTCAGCTGTACTGCTGCTGCTGGGGACTCGAAGCAACATCTCTTGCAGGTTTGCCACAGACTGACCAAAAAAGCAGATTGACTTCAGGTGGCTGATAGCTGCTTCCTCCTTGCTGAAAACAGTTTGACACTTGCGGCATGCCAGCCGATACTGAACTTTGGGGACAATGTATTGGTCAAGAAGGGGGTCTGCACCTTTACCATCCACTTCATGCTGCTCATGGGGCAAGTTATTATGTGAAGAGGTATCAACTGGGAGAGTGCCTTTCTTCTCCTCTGTTTTTACTGAATCTTTGGCAGAATCTTTGCGGTCCACCGAAGGCTGAGAAGAAGCTGGGGTTTGGCTTGCTTTTGGTTGCTGGATTTGCTGAAGCTGTCGCTGCTGCTGCTGAAGTGCTTCCTGCAGGCTCTGTTGATATTGCTGGTAATGCTGGAGCAGTGATCCCGGTGATAACCCCATCAGGGCTTGTGATAAAGCTGGGTTGTAGGGGAAAAGACTTTCCATACCATACATAGGCTGAAGGTATCCACCTTGAAGAGCCCCTGGAATCTGAGGGGCATAATATGGAGAGAAACCTGGCATAAAATAGGGGAGGAACTGGCTGGTAAGCAGTGCCGTTGGATCCGATGCTAAAGCAGCCTGCAGAGCTTGAAGCTGAGCAGGATCAACCACATATTCCATGCCAGGAGTTGGCATTGAAGTGGCTGGAACAGCTGTGTCTGGTTTTTCTTTCTTGGCACTGGCAGCAGAAGTGGAGGGAGCAGGAGTACCCGCAGTTGACGATGGTGTGGGTGGCTTCTCAACTTTTTCCTTGGGCTTTTCTTTCTCCCTGGCTTTCTCAGGTTCACGTTCTTTGAGAGGATCAGCCCGTGGGCCTAGTGTGGCCAGGGAGTTTGATGTGGGTGCGGTAGTAGTAGTTGAGTGGGCAACGGAAGTGCTGGCCTGAGCAGGGCTGGGTGAGGCCAAGGAGGAAGAAGAGGGGATCTTGTTGGGTAAACCAGATGTGGGGAGACTGGGTGAAGGTACACTGGCACCGGACATGTTTAGAATGTTTGGAGGTTTTGGAGGGGTTAAAGCTAAAAGAAAACAACATAGAAGGAAAGTGAATTAATATGATTATCTATGGATCAAAACTAGAAACATAACCAATACAATAAATTCCAGAGCATACATTAAATGGCTACATTGCAAAACTGATTATCAAATATGTCAGTACATGTATTTGGTGTATTTGACATTTTAGTGGCTATTAATAACATACCTGAGTTGGTTGAGTTAAAACCTGGAAGGGAAGGGTTTCCAACCCCTGGCAGGAGAACCGGGGGAATTCCTTGCAGATTCGAATAGGCCGACTGCATATTTAGGGCTTGCAAGGCTGGACTGTCAAACATCCCTTGTTGCTGCGCCAGACCGAGAACCTCATTGGCTTTCTTGATGCGATCCATCTCTTGCTGGGCCATTAGCTGACGAACAGTAGCTGGGTCAAAGTACTCCTTCTCTTTGTCAAGCTGGCTTCCAATAGTCTCCTTCACCTTCGAGATATGTTGCTGGGAGAAGATGTGGTCCCGCACTGAGAGACGTGCACTATATTTTACACCACACAAGGTGCACTCTGTCTTAGGCCCCTCATAAGAAGTCTGGTTGATTCCAAAGTGTTTAGCCATACTGAGTTTAGCTTTCTTTTCTTTAGCGCGAGCATTCTGGAACCAGACCTGTACAACTCTCTTTGGGAGTCCAATGTCATTGCCGAGTACCTCGCACTCCAACATTGTAGGTGTCCTATAATCACTGAAGCAGGACTTAAGGACTTTCAGCTGGAGGTTTGTCATCTGAGTTCGGAAGCGCTTTTGGCCTGGCCTGTCTCCACTGTCAATACTTCTACTTCCAGATGCCCCAGGGCTTGGTGAGCAGGGGTCTGCCAGACTAGATGTTTCACTGTAATCCACCATGTTTTCATTTTCAAAGTCTTTTGCATAATAACTTGTTGCAGGGCTCACTAGTCCTGAAGACATCTGGTCATCATTCTCAAGCGATGGGACTAATCCTCCAGTCTTGGACAAGAAATCTCCACTGTTGTGACTGTGCTTCATATCAGTGTTGTCATTGTCTGCATTTGCCTCATCACCGGTCGTGGTGTCAGTAATTGCAGTGTTCACGGAAGAACAATCGTCATTATCAAGCTTGTTTTGATCAAAGTTAATATTTACTGATGACATGGTTGGGCTTTCAAACTCCTCCATTCCCTCGACCTTAATCAATGTTGGACTTAAAAGTGCCCTGGGAGACAAGTCCATGGTTTTACTCACAGGTGACAGAGATGAGCACTGGCCATCATTATTAGAAGAACCAATATGAGAGAAATTAGCAATATCCTGAGGATCCATCTTCAACTGCATGCCATCTTGTTCAGATAGCAAACCAGTAAGTGTTATGTTGTAACCAGCACGCTTTGCCTCATGCCAGTGACGTGAACGGATGTGGGCTTCCAGAGCAGTTTTAGCTTTAAAGAGGGCACGACAAAAGGGGCAACGGCGATGGGCTTGAGCTGGCCCAACGGCCCGAAACTGTCCTTTTCTTTCCCTGGCCCTGGTGTTTTGGAACCATACTTGCACCACCCGTTTCTTGAGCCCCACCTCATGTGCAATATGGTCAAGCATCTTTCGAGTGGGGTTAGAGTCTAATAAATATTTCTGGTACAGGATCTCAAGCTGCTCTGGTGTAATAGTGGTTCGAAGACGTTTGTCTCGTTGTGGTTCTTCCCCACTGTTGGTACTATCATTTTCCCCTGGACTAGTGCCTGCTTTTTCCTCTAGCTTCCTCTTTAGGGAGTTCATGGTGGATGTAGGTGTTGATGGAGAGGTGGCAGAGCTGCTCGGTATTTGTGGCAATGCTCCAGCGAGAAGCTGGCTGGCAAGCAAAGGATTGCTGGGGTCAAATAACATAAAAGACATGTCCATTGGGCGGTCCAAGAACTGGGGATGAATAAATTGGTTTTGAACGCTCAAGAAGTGAAGCTGCTGGTGTTCTTGCCAGTGCTCAAATGAGGGAAAAGCAAGTTTACACTGCTCACACTGGTAGGGAATCATTTGCTGGCCCAGCTGCTGCTGTGAGGCTAAATGGGGATTAAGAGCCATGAGAGAACTTTGGGAGGGGGTTTGGCTGGTATGTGAGGCAGAGGCTGAAGCAGCACTATGTTGTTGCTGTTGAGAGAGGGAAGGTGATGAAAGCTTTGTGTTCTTTGGGGTGAGTTGAACCTTTTCCTCTCGTGGCGGTTTTTGTTGTGGAATCTCAGCTGGTTGACTGCTTTCCTGTTTCAAAGATGACTGCTCTCTTGGTCCCAGAGATGGTTCTGCAGTGTTTTTGGATTTTTCATCAAAGATGTTTGATGTGTTTGTTGATGTAGACTCTACCTTCTCAGATGATGTCATATGAGAGAACGATGTGGATGAAGGCGGGAGAGGGCAGAGGCTTGAGGATGATGACATTGGAGTGTGACCTGATGACCCAGAAGATGAAAAGTATTCATGTGAGAGATCAACAGAGTCTTCATTTTGACTGTCATATTGCCCTTCTTCATCCTCATCTTTGTAGCAAAGCTTCTTTTGATGTTTGATAAGATCAAATATCCGCTGGAAGACCAGACTGCACTTCTTGCACTGATAGTTCAAGTTAGTAGTGCGAATGTATCGGTCATTGGACAGCTCACGCCGCTCGCCATCTTTTGCGCCATCTCCCTGGTTCTCATAATTTTTACGAGCTTTTTGTCTGGCATTTTGGAACCAAACAACAATGACCCTAGTTGGTAGGCTCAAAAGATTGGACAACTGCTCAAATTCATCATCTTTAGGGTATGCATTAGCATCAAAGAAATCCTGCAGTACTCGAAGCTGGTAGTCTGTGAACCGTGTCCTTGAGGACCTCTTACTGCCATAGGACTCTGGCTTTGGGGGTTCAGGTGAAGGTGGTTTGGAGTCAATTTTGACATCCTCCAGGGTAGTGATGGGGGGATTGTTGAAATTATAGGGTGAGTCTTTGTTGCGCTGTCGCTCCTTGAAGAGAGTATTCCGAAACCAGTGCTTAATGACTTTCTGTGGAAGTCCTGACTTGTCTGCCATTTCTTTTATTTGGTCTTCATTTGGTGAATTGTTTATGTCAAAGTACTGCCTTAGAACCCTTAGCTGGTCATCTGTAATACGGGTGCGGGGCCTCTTATTCTGCTGCTGCAGCATAGCAGGTGTGAGCTGCTGCTGGTACAGTTGTGCAAGATCAGTGGCTAGACCAGGCTCAACAGCTTGTAACTGTGCAGGAATTTGAGAGGGTAATGACTGGAGGGACATTGGCTGCATCATGAGTGGAGAGAAGAGTGGAAGATCCATTGGCATTGGAATCTGAGGTAGTGGACCCGGGGGCTGTGGGGTTGAAGCAGTTGGTGGAGTGAGTGCAGGGGTAGAAACAGGAATATTTGGTGTTGGTACCCTCTGTGGAGGAGGTGGTGGTGGCGGGGGAGGAGGTGGTGGTGGTGGGGGAGGAGCAGCCTCAGGTGTTTGTGGTCTTAGTGGGTATAGCTTATCATATTGTTCTCTGTACTCCTTAGCAAACCTCTCTAGTGATCTAAATGGGAAGAAGGACTGATGGATATGCTCCTGGTGACTTTTTAGTATTAGTATGTTGGAAAAGAGCTTTCCGCAGGCCTCACATTCCAATTTCTCCAGTCCCTCAACAGGGTCCACAACTCTAGTGATACCACCTGGTGCAGCCGTTCCAGACACAGATCCGGTGGACTTTCTCTGAGCTTTCTGTTTGTTCTCATTGTACTGAATTACCAATTCAAATCCAAAATTCTCCAATAGCACTTTGGTGGCATTTCCACGAGCATCTGATGCAATCCTCGGTGGAGGGCATCCATTGTCCTGATTCAAATTAGCTATAGTCTGTGGTATATCTTTCTTTTCTTTGGACTTTAAATTGTCTGGGATATCCTTTGGAGCATGATCCTCTGCTTTATCATTAATTTCTTTATCCTTTGGCGGGTCTCTGTCCTTCTCACTATGAGGACCAAGCGACTTTGGTTTTTTTTCTACAGGGTGTGAGACAGATGCACTCTGCTGAAGTAAAGCCATTTGGCTTGATGCCTGGGAGTGGGAATGGCCTTGGTGCTGTTGCTGAAGGTGATGATGCATCAGTTGTTGTTGTAAGCAGCTCTGTTGGGCCTGCTGGGCCTGGTTCTTTTGCTCCTCCAGCAAAGAGGCAGCAGAGCCACTTAGGTTCAGTGCAGGACTGTTCAAGTTAATTTCTGGATTCAGCTGGAATTCTGCCCCAGGGATGTAGAAAGGAAATAAAAGCTGTTGCTGCTGAAGGGGCAAAAGCGCATCTGCTGTCATTGGGAAGTGCTGGAGTAGTGGGTTGAACAGCTGGGACTGAATGAGGGCAGCTTGTTGTTGGAGCTCTTGCTGAAGTTGGGCCTGGGCTTGCACTTGAGCCTGTGCCAACTGCTGCTGCTGCTGCTGGAGCTGCTGGTGACCTCTTGAGGACAGCATGTCTGCAAATTTCTTTTTTTTCACATCATGGTTTTCAGAAGGAGGAGGATGAGAAGTTGAGTTAGACATAGTCTCAAGGTTCTGAGAGTGACTCAGTTGGTTTCCCCCCAGGATGCTCTGTGCTGTATGAACCCCTGCTGGAGAGCAGCTGTTGTTGCTCGAGCTGGTTGTCGAGTTAGTTGATGGGATAGGGCTGGGAGTAGAAGTGCTATTTGATGTGCCTCCACTTAAGCCGCCACTGCTGACAGAACTGGAGCCTCCACCTGCTGCTTCAAGTTTGGCTGCCCTGGCTTTGGTCTGGTGCAGAACAGAACGCATATGAATCTCCAGTGTAGAGCTCTGACTGTATGCAACATTGCAAGTGCTGCATTTGAAGGGCTTATTATCAGGACTGCTGGTTGGTTCCGGCTGACCTGTAGTGGATTCTTGCAGAGCTCGTTTGACCTTATGTAAGTGTGACACAGAGTTATAATGTACCAGAAGAATATTCTTCTGGGTAAAAGACTCTTTGCAGACTGTACACTTAAAAGGACGAGAAGGGTCTAAGAATTTCTCCATGGTGAAGTTGGGGCCTTTCCTAAATGGCAGCGCTCGCTTGGGCTCAGATCCAGAATCTTCTTGTAATGATCCAGAGTCACTACCAGTTGGGCTCTGTTTCTCTTCTGGATCACTGTCCTCTCCTTCTTTCTCATCTTCAATGAGACCTCCCTGGTCCTCCCCAAGTGAAGGGTCACCAATAATCATGAGATCTCCGTTCATTAGTAAGCCTCCATAGAGCTGCTGAATATCAGCTTCACTCAGTTCGAGATGACTGGACTCCAGGTGTTTTTTCAAGGCCTGTAGCGTCCTGAAACTCCGTTGACAGAGACAACACATGGTGGCTGCTCTGATGACATGGTATTGGGAATGCAACTGCAGTTTCTCAATTGTCTTGAATGCTAAACTGCACTGATTACAACGGTATTTGTAAACGTGGCGATCAGAGACGGGGAGCTGTGGCCGTTTGTTATGGACCTCATTGAAGTGTATCTGGAGAGCGTTGGAGGATTTGAATACTTGATTACAGCCCTTTTTCCAGCAGAGGAAACCAGTAGTCTCATCTCTTACAGGATGTTGATCTTCAAGTGGGGACTTGCGAGATTCGATTATGTCTGAGACCAGAGAAATTCCTTTATCAGCTTCAACATCTGTAGCATCTGCAGTCGGATACAATAATAAGTATTAGTGATATAAAAACAGCTTTTTATGTGCATGTAAATACAAACGATTCAGTTCTATTTGAATATTTTTTGCAGATAGTACTCAAGACGGTAACAAACATTCACACCTGTTTGTTTCTTTGTGTCTTCAGAGGTTGAGTTAGACAAGGATTGGGGCGTGTTCTGAGACTCTTTCTCCGGTCCAGGGACTGGTATGAACATGCTTGCTGGCAGCACCTCTGATGTTGCCACCTGGAAAATAAAACACACAGTGTGCCACACGTTAATTAAAATCCTTTTCAACAACCACTGACATGGTATGCAGGACAAACTTCTCATCTCATCTCATTATCTCTAGCCGCTTTATCCTGTTCTACAGGGTCGCAGGCAAGCTGGAGCCTATCC
>JAPEIY010000007.1:4535978-4546028 GCA_026122135.1 Cathorops aguadulce | reverse complement strand
GGGAGAACATGCAAACTCCGCACAGAAAGGCCCTCGCCGGCCATGGGGCTCAAACCCGGACCTTCTTGCTGTGAGGCAACAGCGCTAACCACTACACCACCATGCCACCTATGCATCACACTAATAATTGTAATTAAAAATGATCATACCACAGGCATTAACAGCTGAATTCTCGAATCTCATTGGCCAGAAGGTTACGGTTTTGGTGTATACACATGCCCAGCTCAGGCTGTAACATGAACGACAGGTTGATATCAATGCACTCATTCTAATAGGCTGCATTATTGTTTCTATAGTAACAGGGCGTGGGCTCATACACGGGGACTTGGACGAATTTGATCTTGGACGGATTTCGAAAACGTCTTCTTGTAGACGTTCAATGAACATTTATAGCCAGGTGTCAGTGCTTTGTAATAGTGACGGTGCTTTGTAACGTTTCCCAGAACAGGAAGTCTTCCATGAAGGCGGGGCTATTTTACACAGCTATAACAGGAAATAATATTAAATACATACTGTAACATTACATCTAAACTATAAACCATTAAAATGTGTGACGTGTCATTGATTAACACAATAAACAGCACTGTTAGGGTACAGTAAGAACACACTCCAGACTTTACATCATACGGAAATAACCATTGTGCCACTTCACACCGCACCAGTGTGGATTAATTTCCTGTAACCGCATGATCCGGAGTGTGTTACTCCTTCAGAAAATGCCCTCGTTATACTGTACCATACACAAGCTATTGAAAAGGAATTAATTTTATTAGTGTATAATTAACGACATGTTTACAGACTAACACGACAAAAACTTCCCAATATTCTAATATCGACACGCAATATATTTCACTATTAATTGTTTACGTTAATTCCAGCTCTGCAGTTTTATTCTTCATCAGATGGAAGACAGTTTTGTGGACGCGTCCAGTACAGTATATACTGATATACTAACAGGCAACTTTTTATTTTTTGCTACCAAAGTGACACCAAATGATCTTGAGTTCAAAAAATGGGACACAAACCGCCTTATTTAGTCATTTTCAGCTTCGAAGTATTGATCACTCATACTGTATGTATTTTTCTCTACTTTAGAATTTAGAACACCTTTTGTAGTGTTTGTGAATTATTTATCTTTTCTAAGCTTTTAAATTCATTAACTGTGTATTAACAGGTTCGTTATTTCCTGTTTTGAGCACATCTTTGTTGTTGATGCTTTTGATCTACTGTTTTTTACAGGTTTGATTTGTCTACTGTTTTATTGTTGTTGTTGTTTTAATACTTGGTTGTCTTTTTATACAGGTTTGATATGTCTATACTAGGTTTTATTGTTGTTTTTATCTATTGGGATTTTTTATAGGTTTGATATGTCTAGTATGTTGTTGTTGCTGTTGTTATTGTTATAATCTTTTGTTTTCTTTTTATACAGGTTTGTTATGTCTACTAGGTTTTCTTGTTGTTGTTGATGATGATGATGATGTTTTAATCTATTGGGATTTTTTATAGGTTTGATATGTCTACTAGGTTGTTGTTGTTGTTGTTGTTATAATATTTTGTTTTCTTTTTATACAGGTTTGTTATGTCTACTAGGTTTTCTTGTTGTTGTTGTTTATGTTTTAATCTGTTTTTTTTATAGGTTTGATATGTCTGCTAGGTTGTTGTTGTTGTTGTTATAATCTTTTGCTTTCTTTTTATCCAGGTTTGTTATGTCTACTAAGTTTTGTTGTTGTTTTTGTTGATGATGTTTTATTCTATTGGGATTTTTTTTATAGGTTTGATATGTCTAGGTTGTTGTTGTTATAATCTTTTTTCTTTTTATACAGGTTTGTTATGTCTACTAGGTTTTGTTGTTGTTGTTGTTGTTGATGATGATGATGTTTTATTCTATGGGGAATTTTTTATAGTATGTCTACTAGGTTGTTGTTGTTGTTTTAACATATTGGGTTTTTTATCGATTTGATATGCCTACTTGGTTTGGTGGTTGTTGTTGTTCGTGTTCTTGCTGTTGTTGTAATATTTTGTTTTACTTTATACAGGTTTGATATGTCTACTAGATGTTGTTGCTGTTGTTGTTGATGTTTTAATCCAATGGGATTTTTTATAGGGTTGATATGTCTACTTGGTTGTTGTTGTTTTAATCTATTGTTTTCTTTGTTAACAGCTTTGATATGTCTATGAGGTTTTGTTGTTGTTCTAATATTTTGTTTTCTTTTTAGAAAGGTTTGAAATGTCTTCTAGGTTTTGTTGTTGTTGTTTCTCGATAGGTTTAATTTGTCTACTAGTGATGTGTTTATCTTTTCCAAGCTCTTAAACTGATAAACTGATTGGCCGATGTCCAATAATTCACATAAACCTTTCTCCACACGGTGATTATTGTCCGTTCTCAGAAATAATCCTGCACTTATTCGCCGTTTCCTCATCACTGATCCTCACGACCGCGTTGACGAGGAAAGTTTTGTTTACAGATGGTCAGGGAATTCAGACGATGATGAAGTATATTCCAGAAATATTTCACAAGCTAAAATTTTTCATTCTTATAATGTGTAATGTGGTGATTTGTGGGTCAGCTTGACCTTTAACCCTCAGCACATCGGGAAGGTGAATAAGTTCCCGGAGGTTATTGATGATATTTGATATAAAGTGCGGTGAGCTCGGGTCTCACGGCTGCATGCTGGATTCATGTTTTAGATACATCACACTGCTGTAACACACCGCTGTGTCTACTGTGTGTGTGTGTGTGTGTGTGTGTGTGTGTGGACCCTGTGAGCTGATGTTCCTCCACACTGACACTCCTGGAGATAAAGGAACAAAGGCGTTTGCACTCAGTAACCCCGGTCCATATCGTATCTGTCTTTTTTTCCATAAGTCTTACACATGATTGAACTCGTACGGTGGACGTGTCAGAGCTCGTCCCAGCCTCGGGTTTCTGAGTGAACGTCCTTCACACAGCGTCGCCGTGTCGTTCAAGGGGTGGTGTCAGGACATGGCTCCCCGAACCCCATGGCACCCCGAGAGGAGGTGTGTAATGAGTGTCGGCAGAACGCTGCTTAATAACGGCTGAAGAGATGCGTTCGAGTCGTCGTGTTGCTTCGCAAGCTGAGAGTTGACAAGATTTCACCCCCTCAGCCTCGGGCCAGGATTAGAGAGAGAGAGAGAGAGAGAGAGAGAGAGAGAGAGAGCGTCTGGCTACACAAAGCCAGCGGTAATGCGAAATCATTTTCATATTAACCTCGCCTCCCGAGTCTCGGCCCGACAGTGGACAGGCCTGCGCTCAAATTATCCTCAATTACCGCGCGAAGGCCAGGCGAGGGGACGGCACCTAACCTTCACCATCTGTTAGCTTCAAAACCACAGAACACACGACGCCCTGCCTGTCTCCCACCGCCTCCTGACCTCTTAGGGACAGGCCCTGTGACCCCCCCCACATACACACACACAACATCTACGCATCCACTTTCCTTCAGCACATACATCACATTAAGGCCAAAAATATCCAAATAATACACACACACACACACACACACTATGTACTTATTACATATATAATTATTTCAGTTGAAGATGAATTGTCTGGGTTAAATATGAACTCCTCCTGCATTCGACGACTGTTTTATTGATTTTTTCTCTCTTTTACTCATTTATTTTTTCATCTCTGAAATAAAACTTTTCAAATGCAGTTCATCGCATGTCACGCCTGTATCACTGTTACATTTTACTATGCATTATTGACTTTTTATTTAAAACTGTCTATCTTATTTTATATTCGAACAAAGTTTTTTTTTTAATGCAATGTTTTAAAAGGTTCAGGATGTTGTTGTTGTTGTTGTTTTAATCTATTGTTTTCTTTTTTTAACAGGGTAGATATGTTTACTATGTTTTGTTGTTGTTTTAATCTGCTGGGTTTTTAAAAGTTTTGATTTGTATACTAGGTTTTGTTGTTGTTGTTTTAATCTATTGTTTTCTTTTTTAACAGGTTTGATATCTGTACTATGTTTTGTTGTTGTTGTTGTTTTAATCTGCTGGGTTTTTAAAAGGTTTGAAATGTCTACTAGGTTTTGTTTTTGTTGTTTTAAACTATTGTTTTCTTTTTAGCAGATTTGATATGTATACTATGTTTTCTTGTTGTTGTTTTAATCTGCTGGATTTTTTTTAATAGCAATGATATGTCTATGTTTTATTGTTGTTGTTGTTTTAAACTATTGTTTTCTTTTTTTAACAGGTTTGTTATCTGTACTATGTTTTGTTGTTGTCATTGTTTTAATCTGCTGGGTTTTTAAAAGGTTTGAAATGTCTACTAGGTGTTGTTGTTGTTGTTGTTGTTGTAATCTGCTGGGGTTCTTTAACAGGTTTGATTTGTCTATGATAGGCTGTGTTGTTGTTGTTGTTGTTGCTTTGATGTGTCCAGTTATTTTTACATCGCGTGTTGTATCAGGTGGAGTTTATCCAGCATCATTTTTTTGTTTGATTGATTTGTATTTATTTATTCATTTTTAACAGCTTGTTTATGTCCAGAAGAATTTTTGTTGTTGTTGCTAATGAAAATATTATTATTATTATTATTATTGCTGTTGTTGTTAATGTTTAAGCTTTTTGTTGTTGTTCTTTTTACAGGTTTGCTGTGGCCTGTATTTTTTTTCCCCCAGTTATGAAGGACACACTTGAGAGTCTCTCTCTCTCTCTCTCTCTCTCTCTGCGTGATCTGCTCAGACCTGACGGCTCTGAAATAACTTTTAATAAGTCTGATAAATAATAGATGGAGTTTATGCTAAACCCAAGCCATGAGGTGCAGGAGGTACAGGGCCCAGGGATACAGACAACACTCTGGTGCCTAAAGAACATCAACCAGTCACACACACACACACACACACACACACACACACACACACACACCAGACATTGTGCTTGGAGGTCAGGGGTTGTGGACTTGACCTTGGCAGCCCCAGGAGAGTGCTGTATTTTTTATTTATTTTTCATAGTGGATTATTCAGAAGGCCCAGCCTCAGCCTTCATTATCCTTCATCTCACACACACACACACACACACACACACACACACACACACACACACACACCACCACTCCAGAGCTCACCAACAACCAGACAACAAAACTCAAAACTGTTTACACCTTTAACATTCCTGAATCAATAACACACAGTGACATCAGGATCTGTTTTAAACCGGCTGTGTTTCTGTTCCTGGGAATTTCCGTGTTTCCGGAATCTTCACATGGATCTGCTTTATGGAATTGAGGAGCAGAAAGGAAAACGTTTCACAAAACATCATGGACATGGGATAGAAACCATATAAAACTGCATTCAGTCTGAAACACAATTTCAGTATTTTGACTCTGTTTGTGTACAGCTGAATGGAGGGCAAAACAAATAAACAAGCAAGCAAACAAACAAATACATACATAAATAGTGTGAGGTGCTGTTTGTTTGAATTTCAGGGCCAAATTTCAGACAAATTATCTGAAATGGATAAAACTGTATATGATCATAACCATGAAACACTCTGGTCTCAAAGACAGCTGATGGATTTTATCATTTTATTTCCAGTTATGGAAATTCATAAATAAATAAATCAATAAATAAATGGTGGGTTGTGTGCTTTGTTTGTTCTGATTTTTTTTAGATAATTATATATTTAACACAATCCTGTATTGAACACAAAGTCATGGACACCTTAATTTTTTTTTTTTTTAATCAAACAAATTGCTTTGAAATGTAGTAAATATTTAAAAAAAATAATATAATTGAAGCCGTAAACAAGTACATTTTGTATAATTTATTATTATTTTTAAAATGTACAGCTGCATAGAAACATCTGGAACATATAAACAGCTGGAAATAATAAATAAATAAATAGGGTGATTGTTGATGTCTGATTTTTAGCTTAATTTTTCTATCTATCATTTATTTATTTAAATTTTACCAGTGTTTTATTATTATTATTATTATTATTATTGGAGCTGATCGACTAGGCTGAAATGTGAACTCGTTGCTGGAAGTGACATGAAAACGAGTCCAGACAACAAAGCGGCTTTTAGGATCGGGAAAGTGGGCGTGTCTCGACGAGAACCCAAAGGGAGGAGGGGTTACAAATATGACGTAACGCGCGTTTTTTGACGTCGACGCATTTGAACATTTGAAGCCTCCTTTCCCCCCCGCCTCCCTGCTTTTTTCTTCTTCCCCCCTTTTAAGACCGAAACGGTGGTGTGGTGATGGGGACAATAATAATTAACAAACCAATCAACAAACAAACCCCACTGGCACCAACTGAACATTTCCGTTTAATTTGATCCTTTCATTTCTGTGATCAGCGCAGCTTCACTTACTGACACACCGGCTATCTGAGTGCACATCATCATCATCTCATCTGTGTGTGTGTGTGTGTGTGTGTGTGTGTTTATGGACACACTGCTCCGTCATGATGTTCTTTTTCTGAGATCTAAAGAAATAAATTCGACAATTTAATATTTTAAATCGACGCTACATTTGGTTACAAAATAAATTCTTTCCCGCTGTTTTGCTTTATTCCCTGCATTCTCTTCTCTTTTCCCCATTTCCCTGCTCTCTCTCTCTCTCTCTCTCTCTCTGTATGAACCTGACCCGGGGTAAATAAATGACCCGGGTTCATTCAGGAGAGATGGCACGAAACAGAGCTAATGCAAGAGGAGAGAGAGGCAGGGTGCTAATAGTCTGTGTGTGTGTGTGTGTGTCCAACTTCCTGCCTGAGCCTCATTTGAATGTGAATGGCGTTGATCAGTGAGAGCAGCTTGTACTGAGCCGCGGCTCTGAAGCCCCACACACCCGGGGCCCCTCCTCATCACGCCTTTCAATTAGGGGCCAATCATTAGAACACAAACCCCTCGAAACCAATTAGGATCAATTAGCCTTTATCCGTGCTTAATTGCTTGGATTCATTTCCCCGCTGGCTCTTTTGTGTGTGTGTGTGTGTGTGTGTAGGAACGCGCACCGTGTGTTCAACGCAAACTACAATTTACTACTCCAGCTCTGACTGATGCGGTTAATCCCGAACACGAGGCGGAGCAGGGACTTTAACCAACTAACTACTGAATAATAATAATAATAATAATTTATTCATGTATTAATATGAAAAGTCAAACTATTATTGCTTGTTTTAATAAAATAGATAATTAAGGAAATAAATACTAATTACAATAATATGCATAATGAATATTAATAAATTACATGTGCATGTATATTGCTTGTTAGTAGATAGATACTACTACTACTAATAATAATAATAAATCAACAACAATAATTTACAAATCCTTCATTAATAATAAATATTAAAAATGCATTTTTTTTGCATTCTGGATTGTATTTCAAGCCTAGAAAGAACAAAACATTATCAATAATCTATAAATCTATATTTATTTTTCCCCGATTTGAGGCCCCGGGCCCCATGCTCTCAGCATCATTTCTCCTTCATCCTGATCACCATGTTCCTGACTTTCACCCTGAACTGAAGCTGCTGCAGACCAGAAAAAAAAAAAAACATCCAGAGGAAAAGCTGACAGTGACCCACAGCCATCATCTCACAACATCTCAGATCATCTGCGCAGTGTTCTTCAGGACTGCAGTGTGTGCAGAATGCTATGTGTTCTCTTCTCCTCACGGATTTATGAATCACTCCAGAATCACGGCGTCACGCGGCGCACAGAACCGCGTCACAAAATGGCGTCCAAACTCGGACATGGCCTTTACTCTTAAATCTCTCTCTCTCTCTCACACACACGATTGATCAGTTCATATTTGTGCAACTGAATCCGTTGGCGATGTAAAATGAGGGGGGTTTGGGAGTTGATGTGGAGCTCAATACTTCAAGGACATGAAGGACAGAGGAGGAAGAGGAGGAAAAGGAGGAAGAATCCCACGGTCTATTTATACCCGGAACAGCACTCATCCACACCCAGGTGCCCTGAAGCTGGGGAAAGACAAACGGCTGTTCAGGCCACATTCATTCATTCATTCATTCATTCATTCATTCACTGATTCATTCATTCATCCAACCCAAATCCTGGGAGTGAAACATGTCATCGTCTGGATTTTTTCATATAAATATAATTAATAAAATCATGAAACAAAATGAATAAAACTGCCATTAATACCCGAGCTGAATTCGTTAATTTATGGATTAATCAATAAATAACATCAATAAATGAATTATCTAAAATATAACAGCTGATTAAAAAAAATGACAAAATTCTTCCTTTCATTCGGGACGCAAACGCGGCGCTTCATTTCATTCCCAATAAAACACTGATTCGTGGTTTTACAGCCGAGTTTCACTAAAGATCCGGATTATAAACTCTCATTCCACTCGGGACTAATTAATCCACTCATGAACACACGCCACTGATGCCTCATTAACACCTCATTAACTGCTTTAAATCAGGATCAGTGCCACCGGAAATAAAGGAACACGGAAGTTTATCTTTAAACAGGTGTTTGGATTTGTTTCGCTTCCGTGCAGGAAGTGATCCTTTCATTATTTAAAATCATAATAAATAATAATCAGAGGGAAAAACAACAAAAACAACAACAAGTAAAGACAGAGACATGAAGAGCAGCTCTGTTTCCAGCAGCACATGGCATCAGCAAGGATAAATAAATAAATAATCAGTGTATCAGTCGAATAAAAAATTATATTTCACATTTAATTATTTAGGAAATAAAACAACTCACTGATTTGATTCCTTTATTTAAAAAAAAAAAAAAAAGCTTATTTCTTCCTGGTGAAACTTGGTGTGTGTGGGGGGGATCACTCTGTGTTCCACCTTTTAAATAATAATAATAATAATAATAATAAATGTCGGATATACAATGAATGAACATAAATAAATACGTTCAAGTTGACAATTTCAGCCTCCCAGTGAATAAAGAATTCCAGCATCAAAATAAAGGGATTAAATTCATACTTAATTATTATCAAGTGAAATACAAACGAATTCATCTGCAAAAAGTGCAGCATTGAACATTACACAATGCTGAAAAGGAGGAAAAAATTATTTTATTATAATTAGTAGCCTAGAAATTACTGACATCTATTTATTCATGAAACTTTAATTCTATAATTCATCATATAGTGTGTGTGTGTGTGCAGTTATAGTAAAAAAAAGTTTCAAAAATATTGTTAAATATCGTGATGAAGATAGATAGATAGATAGATAGATAGATAGATAGATAGATAGATAGACTTCAAAGCAGAGTGTAATCTACACACACACACACACACACACACACACACACAAATCCATAAACAAAAGCTGTAAACTGGGAAAAGCCTAATTTCTGGAATTTTATCCCACTTCCCTGTAAAACATCTGAAATTATTCACCCCACCACCACAACCACCGCACCCACCTCCATGTTTTTTCACTTCTAAACCAGGTTCTTGTGTAAAACTCAGATTAAATAATGAACTAATACACAAAAATAATTGATAAAAGTCTTAATTCTGGTTAAACGCAACATCTGTTCATGTTCTTCACTTCTAAACCTGCTTTAATCCACACCTCCTCACGTCCACACTGGCTGGTAAAATCCAATTAGATCAAATAATATCATTCAACATAAAAGTCGATGATTTTAAAAATAAAATCCTGATCAAAAATGTACAGAAATGTTTGTACTGAAAAATATTTATAATATGATGAAAATCTTGGAGGATTGAGAGGAAACGAATTTCGAGTGACTGTAATTGAAATAATAATGAAAGACGTGGAGTGAGAAGAGATATGCACCTGTTGTGCACTAATAATAATAATAATAATAATAATAATAATATGTCTAGATTAGATAATTGTAGGGATGGGTTGCATCATTTATAAGGAACGATGGAAAAACCGATGCACTATAAAATGTGTGTGAGATAAAAAAAAAAAAAAGTATTAATCGAAAGGTTTATAATTTGGACTGAGGAAAGAAAAGAGATGTGTGTATATATATATATATATATATATATATACAAACACACACACACAGACACACAGAGTGTGGAATAAATGGAGCTATAAAAGAT
>JAPEIY010000007.1:3576181-3591958 GCA_026122135.1 Cathorops aguadulce | reverse complement strand
CTGAATCTTCGCTTCATATATATTTTTTATTTTCAACTAGCCAGCCGGGCTGCCTAGTGACAGGAATTACCCACCAACTGACAAATTAAGTCGCCTCGGGCGACCAGACCACCGCGAATTTTGAGCCCTGCTGACCATACGCTAACCCTGGCAGTAACAATGTGCCATGGGAAAGGGGGCTGTGAGAAATGATGATGCATGAGGTGATGGTGATCTGTATTAGTGTAACTATCGTTTTTTGGAATTTTAATTCATTTTATTTATTTCAATGCTAGAATTTTTTTGATGGCACCCCAGTTGAGAAAGGCTGCCGTAGACATGTGAAATTCTCGTCATGCTGTTTCCTGCTGAGAGAAGGTTCAAGAGTTTACTTTCTAGTTGACTGTGACTCGCTCAGCATTAGGAACTGTTCATCTCTGGGGATCAGAACCAATTCTGCATCCAACTGGCTAATAATGAGCGTTTCCATCTTGGAAGTGTTTATTCTCCATCCCCCCCATTTTCCTGTTTTCCTCTTCACAATGAAAATCTACCTGCGATGGACTCGTACTCCTTTTCCACCAACATGGAATGGGTTCGTTTCTTGTTCACACAATTTTTTTTTTTTTAACCATTCAGAGCATTTCAACCGTCATGACATCAGTGGGCGTGTCCTCAGTTTGGAGAGGAAGCAGAGCACAAGAATGGAGAATGCAACAGGAAAAAAAAACATCTGCAATCACAGAAGTTCTGAGATAATCAAGTCAATCAATCAATGCCCTCTGTCATCTTGCTCCACCCATTTACCCAAGCTGTGAATTATGCCACGCCCCCTGTTCACGACGTAGCCTTGATTGCAACGGTTCTGCTCAAAATTGGTGAAAACGTAGGCTGGGTCACTAGCACCAAGGTTCAAAGAATCCTGAATGTTCAAGAAGCACTTTTCCACCAACAGGGACCGGGTCTTACTGAACCCCACCCTGGTTTCCTTTCTGCGTGGAGTAAAAAGTGTTGTGTTCGTCTTTGTAGAGACACACCCTCAAGTGTTTAATTGAAATAAAACCCTTAATATTTACAGTGGTGTGAAAGTGTTTGCCCCCTCCCTGATTTCTTGTTTTTTTGATCGTCAGACAAGTTTAAATATTAGACAAAGATAAACAAAATGCAGTTTTTAAATGGTTATTATTAAGGGAAAAAAATACAAACCTATATGACCCTGTGTAAAAAAAGTGATTGTCCCCTCCCTCGTGTTAAAACAAATTAACTGTGGTTTATCACATCTTTGGAAAGCCAAGTTCAATTTCTCTCGCCACACCCAGGCCTGATTACTGCCACACCTGTTCTCCATCAAGAAATCACTTAAATCGGACCTGCCTGACAAAGTGAAGTAGACCAAAAGATCCTCAAAAGCTCGACATCATGCTGCGATCCAGAGAAATTCAGGAACAAATGAGAAACACGGTAATTGAGATCGATCAGTCTGGAAAAGGTCATAAAGCCATTTCTAAAGCTTTGGGACTTGAGCGAGCCACAGTGAGAGCCATTATCTACAAATGGCGACAACATGGAACAGTGGTGAACCTTCCCAGGAGTGTCCGGCCGACCAAAATTACCCCAAGAGCACAGCGACGACTCATCCAAGAGGTCACAAAAGACCTCTCAACAACATCCAAAGAATTGCAGGCCTCACTTGCCTCAGTTAAGGTCAGTGTTCCTGACTCCACCATAAGAGATACACACTGGGCAAAAATGGCCTGCATGGCCGAGTTCCAAGATGAAAACCAATGCTGAGTAAAAAGAACACAAAGGCTCGTCTCAGTTTTGCCAGAAAACATCTTGATAATCCTCAAGACTTTTGGGGAAAAATACTCTGTGGACTGACGAGACAAAAGTTGAACTTTTTGGAAGGTGTATGTCCCATTACATCTGGCGTAAAAAGTAACACAGCATTTCAGAAAAGGAACATCATACCAACAGTAAAACATGGTGGTGGTAGTGTGATGGTCTGGGGCTGTTTTGCTGCTTCAGGACCTGGAAGATTTGCTGTGGTAAATGGAACCATGAATTCTGTTGTCTACCAAAAAATCCTGAAGGAGAATGTCCGGCCATCTGTTTGTGACCCCAAGCTGAAGCGCGCTTGGGTTCTGCAGCAGGACAATGATCCAAAACACACCAGTAAGTCCACCTCCGAATGGCTTAAGAAAAACAAAATGAAGACTATGGAGTGGCCGAGTCAAAGTCCTGACCGGAATCCGATTGAGATGCTGTGGCATGACCTTAAAAAGGTGGTTCATGCTCAAAAACCCTCCAATGTGGCTGAATTACAACAATTCTGCAAAGATGAGTGGGTCAAAATCCCTCCACAGCGCTGTAAAAGACTCATTGCCAGTTATCGCAAACGCTTGATTGCAGTTATTGCTGCTAAGGGTAGCCCAACCAGTTATTAGGTTTAGGGGGCAATCACTTTTTCACACAGGGTCATGTAGGTTTGGATTTTTTCCTCCTTAATAATAAAAACCTTCATTTAAAAACTATTAAATATTTAAATTTGTTTGATGAGCTGAAATATTTAAGTGTGACAAACATGCAAAAAAATAAGAAATCAGGAAGGGGGCAAACATTTTTTCACACCACTGTATTTGATTCAGAGAACACTGATGAGTGTTATATTTATGGTAGCAGTTATTCCATGAGGGGCGGCACGGTGGTGTAGTGGTTAGCGCTGTCGCCTCACAGCAAGAAGGTCCTGGGTTCGATCCCCGTGACCNNNNGACAACCATTCACACTCACATTCACACCTACAGTCAATTTAGAGTCACCAGTTAACCTAACCTGCATATCTTTGGACAACGGGGGAAACCAGAGCACCCGGAGAAAACCCATGTGGACATGGGGAGAACATGCAAACTCCACACAGAAAGGTCCTCGTCGGCCATGGGGCTCGAACCCAGACCTTCTTGCTGTGAGGCGACAGCACTAACCACTACACCACCGTGCCGCCCAAGTCCAAGTCATGAAAGAAAATTTCAAGTCGAGTCCAAGACTGCACCATTTGATGGTGGCTGTTGCCTTTATGTGAAACCGAATCTGCTACTGTGTTGGACTAACGTTACTGCTTGACTGCCCCATTTTAGTTAATATGCTACAGATAAAAAGCTTGCTCATTGCTCAGCAAGCCCCGCCCACTATCAACAGGCCAAATAACATAGCTAGTTCATCAGTCAGCAAGCAAGCCCCGCTATCAACAGAGCAATGAACATAGCGTTTCACTTCCTTCTCTGGGTGGAGTCTTACCAAATGACCACTGAAGTTCGAGGTTGTCCCCATCGTCTCCTCGATAGTTCTTCTACATATGGAACACACAGCAGTGCATTTTTTTTCCCACTGCACGAGAAGTCTGTATAAGCAAAGCGGACAATCCTAGGTGCGTTCTCTCCAGCTATTTTAGCGCCATTAACGTTAGTTTGTTCCTGAACATGACGTACGAACAGATGAATGTGCATTGCTGCAAGAAATTAGTATAAAAATTAAGGTAGATAGAAATATCTTATGACAAATTCTTATGGCATATAACACAAAATAAAGAAAAAAAATCTGAGTCCTCGTCTCTGATTTATGAGTTCGAATGCAGTTAACGCATGAGTCCGAGTCATCAGCACTCAAGTCCAAGTCAAGTCACCAGTCCTTAAAATTTGGGCATGAGTCCTGGACTTGAGTACTACAAGTCTGGTTTAATATGTTAAAGACGTGTCATCCTGTACATTTTATCCATTTACAGCTACATGTTGTGGGATCTCTACCAAACAAGCTTACGTTCTAGTGGACATTCCTTCACAGATTGTGCTGCCATGAAGCCAGAAAGCACAACCTGTACTGTCTTAAAGACGTACTTTACCAGTCCATTGCGAAGCACTGACACAGGAGACTCCTTCCAGAGGTTTATTTCAATGTTAAATCAACATCTCCTTTCAGAAAGTTTTAAAAGTGTATTTATTCTTCATTATGTGGAGTATTTGCAATATATTGAAAGTTTCTGTGTCAACTGTTGCTCGAGAAGCGGTAATGTACTGGTGCACACAGATGTGATGTGATGTGATGTGTAATGGACACTCTTGTAGGGGCTTCTTTTATAGAAAACTAATCAGAAGTCAGAACCACTTTTATTGCCAGGTATGTTAACACATACGAGGAATTTAAAAGACAAAACAAAGACAGAGAGTGAGTCTCACTGCAGTGATCTTCAGGGGGAGAGAATGTAGCCACAGCAACGACCTTGACAAGGCAGTGCTGGCTGGGAGAGCCTATCAGCTCGTGTACAACTTGATTTCGTGGAATAACTGTTAAGCGCAAGATTTTCACGTGAAACTGAAGACCAATCCAGAAAAGGAGCCAGGCCAGTTTGGTAATATTATATATATTATATTGTGTTTACTTAACAAACATGATAAATGCAATGTTTCCAAGAAGTTAGCTGTAACAATAAAAATACAATATCTTTGTGTCCGTACATAGAATTAAGACAGCGAAAAGAAAAGGAAGGAGGGAAAAAAAAAAAACCTGCCCTAAGTAGTTCACAGAGAGGTACAAATATACAGTACAAATCTATTTTATTCCAAAAAAAGGGTACAAATAAAAACGCAACAAAATATAGTTATTAATGCTTTGTAAAGTTCAGGTAGGTGTGGGGTTTTCTAAGGGAGCACTTTGGGTAGACGACTTCTAAGGCTTTCTGAGAAGAATTAATACATATCGGTACGGCCATACGATATTAAAATTCACTATACAAAGTCCATATAACCTGGATTATACTTGAGGATTGAATATTACATACACATCATTGCATATATTTTGCAGGTTCTTTTATGCATTAAAAGAAAGACGCTTGTTTCTTAAAAAAAAAAAAAATACAAAGAAAACAAAAAGCAGTGTCACTTAGTGCCAACAAGGTACAATTTAAAAGTAGATAATTAATTGTTTAAAAAAAAAAAGTTTCAACCGTTAGAACTTTCTTGCTCACTCTTAGATTCAGTTCCACTTCTGCAAAACCGATCAATTAAAAAAAAAAAAAAAAAAATCAGGATTCTGGGTCATCTCAAAAAGAAAAAAAAAAAATCAATGGGATAGTACGACTGAACATTTGAACGTCCATCCTTTCATCCATCCATCACCCAGTATGGTCACCTGATACAAGCAATCAGTGCCACGCCTTCACCGTCATCATCACAGGCGCATTTCCCACAAAACGGTTTATTTCCTAACGCCAAGCACACAAAGTTTGAGGTAAACACTCGTCAAAAGGCCCGTGTCCGCAGTGCACGGCCCTTCCTCATTTAATTTGAATCAGAACGCAACACCATATAACTTCACTTTGTTTCCGCGGGAGAGTCGACCTGCAGACGACCGCGCTACTGCTGTCGGCTCGCGTCAAACCGTGTGGCGCCGAGGGCGATTCTGAGCTGCGCGTACACGTCACTCATTCATTCGTTCCACAAAAATCTTAAGGCAAGCTCGATAATATAGAAAGCTCATCTTTTTATCTACACACACGCACACATATACACAAGTGTTGATTGTATTAACACGGTTTCGCATATAATTCGTTATTACAGAAGGTTACTACGTAACCAAGTGTGGACTTCAATAAGTGCATCGTTCAGGTGATTATGTCGGTGATGAGGAATTTTTCTTATAGATATACATTTTTAAAAAATAGCCAGAGTGTACTACGATGATTCTTCTCCAGAGGGCGCTGTTTGCGCAACATGTGCACAAGGGACGAGTGACATCATACCGAGGAGATGAGAACACGAAAGGGAACCACTCATTCATGACGGACTGGAACCAAGGGCTGATTTGTACGCTTGCTGAGATTAACGTAAGCGCGTTTACGTTAAAGCGTAAATAAAGAACATGATCAGGAAGTGGACATGCAGACCTCGAAACAGGCACATCGTCAACGTTTACAGCCGAACCGAAACCAGATCGAGTAGAAGAGTTGCGACATTATAAACAGTCGTTTTTATCGTGTACGAATTTTTGGTCCGATTTTGCTGTCGCACATCATTAAAATTAAACCAATCTTTGGATTTGAGATGAGCTCTCAAAACGCAAGCAAGATCCGACGGAAAAAAGTTCCAGCAGCGTGAAACGCTTCCGATTAAAACCTCGGATCTTAGTGTCAGAGCATTGCTATGACACTTGTCTAAAATCCACCAACAGGAGGGCGCCAAACTCAATATAGCGACCAGAAAAAAAAAGTAACTACAGTGGCGGAACTTAAACGAGACGTGCAAATGGACAGAAAAATCTCTAAGATCTCAAGCTCACTTTGGAGGATGTCCCCTCCCTGCCTTTTTTTTTTAAATCCAGGCTCATTCTGATTTGTCACGTTACCAACATCATACGCATTTTCTTTAAAATCGCAGAACATTTGAGGAACTTCATTTTATTTCCAGGCACGGTGAAAACACTGTCCATCGATAACATTGTCTGTTACAGAATTCAGTCGAGGTTTTACTGGGATCTTGTCCAGTATGATAAGTAATTTGTCGATTTGCAGCTTTACATACAATTTTTTTTTTAAATACAAGGATTACTGAACGGCAAAACGAGCACGTGAAGGGAAATCCAGGTGAATGTGTTTGTGAATAAACTAGCGAATTATCATTAAAACAAACACTTTCGTTTCCATTCGTATATTCAGGAGGGTGCCAAACTCAAGATGGCTACAAAAAAAAAAAAAATATATATGTAGCTACGATGGCGGAACTTAAACGAAACGTGCAAATGGACAGAAACATCTCCCTCTCGAGCTCACTTTAGAGAGAACATCGCCCCCCCCCCTTTTTTTATAAATCCAAGCTCACTCTGATTAATCATGCTAACAACATCGTACGCATTTTCTTTAATTCCAGAACGTTTGAGGAACTCCATCGTATTTCCAGGCATGGAGAAAAAAAAACAGTCCATCAATAATGTTGTCCGTTACAGAATTCGGTCGAGGTTTTACTGGGATCTTGTCAAGTACGATAAGTAAATGTCAATTTGCAGCTTTACGTACAATTTTTTAATACGATTACTGAACAGCAAAACAAGCACTCGAAGGGAAATCCAGGTGGATGCGTTTGTGAATAAACTAGCGAGTTATCATTAAAACACCACAATTTCTTTTTCATTTTTCATTCGTATTCTCCACACTGCCCCCTAGTGCTCACATTTATGCTACGTTTTAGAGAGATGAATGTCTAATGACGTATCGACGTATAAATCAGCCCTTAGTGGTTGAAGCCAAGTGATGATGGATCACAAACACACACAGGAAAGGCACGGAAAACACATTGACGTTTCTCAGTTACAGTGCACAGGATTGAAGCATTTCATTACACACAATCTGGCCTCCTTCAGCAGGGGGTCAGTAAGGCAGTGCGTTCGAGTTCGAGACGACGTGGAGCAGTGAGGGTGACGATTAACGCTAACACACACACACACACACACACACACACACGATATACAGTAACCAAGCAACATGACAAGCTTCAAGTTTTGGGAAGTTTTTCGTTTTAGCAATACGACTGCTAACAAAAAATAATAAATAAAATAACTGAGCTTCAATTATTCTATTAATGCAACAAGATTAAAGGGAAACTATTTTAACACCAGAACGCCTATCCACTGCATCTGTATTATTATAATTATAAACGACACAATTTCAATACATTTCTATTCAGTGAGGACGAGAACGCATCCCCACCAAACCAGTTTAAACTACTTTAAACCCAAGTCTAAGGGCAGACGTCAGACTCAGCGGTCTGTCCAGGAAGTAAAATTGTGTAGAATTGATCCTTTTAGTCTTCTCCAGGGCTTCTCCGCTGGAAGAATTTGTGCTTATGTGCAAAATATAAAGAGGCACTAGCGGCGTATGGATTCGTAGACGTGTAAAGCAACCGGAACTACTTTTTACCCGCATCACTCACACCTTCCAGAAACGTAAGAAATACAGTTTGTGAGATTTTTTTTCGTTCGGACGTCAGTGGCACTGGAACACCTTTCTGGTTCCTGTGCAGCGTCAGGAGGAATTTTTTTTTTTTAATTCTTCCAATTTTAGAATTGTACAGGTCATCGTTTAACATTCACCGAGGTTCAACGTCTGCCCTTAGACTTCCACCGAAAGTCCATTTGGGGTATTTTTTTTTTTTTCCCAGGAAATGCTGTTGCGTGACGATTCTTGTGTGGAGGCGTTAATCATAATCAGACTGTACAGATACAGCAAACAGAGTTCAGGCTGGAGAGGAATTGGAGGGGGCAAAAAAAAGGAGAAGAAACAAAAACACCAAACTATGGAGTTCCCCTTTAAGGAGTTTCTCTTGGATGGTTGCGGAACTAAACGGACCGGGGCGAGTCATTCAAATGAAATTCGTGCATGATACAAAAATGCGTCCAGTTCCTTTGTTAAGCTGCAAGAGTTTAGATGTTTGCACTTACTGCATAGTACATAGCGCTGAGATCGGACACGGGGCGGGGAATTCTCTGGGGAAGGGTATTGCTTGTCTAATAAACGTCATGTCTACTGTTTAAACGAGTGGAAAAAAACCTAAAGAGCTCACGTACTGCATTTGTCTGTCTGGAACTTTCTTTTTTTGGTCATGTAAAAGTCTGTTCAGACCGGCTGGAACACAGCGGTCGGTCACGCCCCTTTTGGACAGATGAAGACGTGAGGCAGCAGTCGGATCAATGGGAAGCTGGGAAGTTTATTCCTGGACGTTAATATTGAAAATCGGGATGTATTGATATTGGGAATCAGTCACAGAGTCTTTAAAAAAAAAAAATCCTTTGATGATCTCATGACAACGATGTGGGCGTGTCTTGTAGATGATCATAAACCCGAGACGAAAACAAAACTGCCATGAATTGTGCTTACGCAAAGATGCGGAACGAGTGTACAGAGAAACCATTGCATATCCGAGCAGCTCCATTCAGCGAGCACTGAGCACGATGCGCAGACACGCCCACTTCAAGTTCGTTTTTAAACAAACACATGCTCAGATCACCGGTCTATGCGTTCTGTTAAACACAACTCATCCTCACACACGAAAACAGAAGTAAACAAATATCCCCATGATGTTTCCAACTGAAACTTTTTACCAGGAATCATCAATAATATCGACGAGTTCCAAAATAACGTCCTTGTACTCTGCTTTACAGAGGCACAACGTCATCAATACATCCCTTAACAAAACAGCAAGACTTAAATATATAAGACCGCATAAGAGAAGAGATCTATACATGATACGATAGATATGATATTTACGGAGAATCTATGGCGGGATGATGGCGTCAATCAGCCATGATATAAGATCAGATATTAGAGAGAAAGTCTCGAAACCGGAAATGCATCCGAGACCGCCGCACCAGCCAAATATAGTCAGTCAGTCAATCAGGTCAAACCACGAGAACCACCAGCCAGTCAGTCGAAGTATTTATATCTGTGGCGAGAGTTAATGCTACCTGCAGAATGGTCACATGAGCGCTACTGGGAAGGGGGAAAATATCCATCCCCCCCAAAAAAACCAAAACCCACCACTATCATTTTCATGATAAAATAATTTTAAATGTAGAGCTGCATTAAAATAAAGTGAATGAAATGAGAAACTCTGAATACAGATTAGTATTAAATGATGAAATGCCTGTTCTGAAGCAAAAAAAAAGGTCACCACACCAAACCGGAATGTCAGGCTCGTATCTGGAATGCCATCTGATATTCATATTTATATTTTTATATTAAAAACATTTGCTTTTAAATCTCCAGGTCTAATTGCACTTGGTTTTCATTTTGTCTGTTTAAATTTGTTGAATAACCTAAAAAAAAAAAGTGACGAAACTGCAGCATTTCTTCTTGGCTAATTTGTAAACAGTGTCAAACCACGCCTGTCAGTTTCTCACAAAAAAAAAAAGAATAAATAATTAAGTTGAAAAGTTTTTCCTTCATACAAAAAAAAAAAAATCATCCAATCAAAAAAAGTCAGTGTTGATCAACTATTTAAAAAAAAAAAACACCCACAGGGCTGGACGATGAGACGATATAATATCGATACAGTGATAAATTGTGCCACAATACAGGAATATCACCATCGCGATGACAACTGATGATTTTAGCTTTTGTTGCAGCTTGTATGGAATTATCTCCTCACATTCATATGGTTTATTTATTTTCACATAGAAATGCTTAAGGAGAAAGTATCGCGATACGATATTTGTGTCACATCGCCCAGCCCCCATCAACCACGTGCAATGATGAGTTATCAGAAAGAGGAGTCATATTGCAGAGAAGGAAATCCTACATCATACAAAAATCTCTCAACTCAGGGAGGGAGGGAGCTCAAGGAGACAAGGACCGAAAAAAATAAAAAAATAAAACGCCCTACGTGGAATAAGAAGGCAATCGACTTGGATATTAGAACCGGGAATCTCTTACAACACGACAAACAGAAGTAGTTAAAGAAGGAGAGGAGATGGAAAAAAAAAAAAGTGTGTCAATTCAAAAGGTCACACACACACACACACACACACACACACACACACACACACACACACACACACGGGCCCTGGTTGAAACCCACACTGGTGAAAATTCAGAAGGAGGGGAGAGAAAATTAATTAGTTGTACATTGCTACAGGGGGAAAGAAAAACAAGTCGACTGTTGTTGCATCATCACAGGAATCAAGGAGTGGAAAAAAAAAAAAAATCAGGATATTGCTTTCAAACCATCAGTGGTGATTTCACTCCGCAGCAATCATCTGTTCCTTATAGATTAAAAAATAAAATAAAATAAACTACCACACAACACAAACCAGTCTCCAAAAGCTCAAACCTGTACCACATTTTCCTCTTTCTAAGTGGTGAAGATTTTAGCCGACACCAAACACTGTTTCTACGATAAGGACGTAACAAAACGATTAAACACGCCGAAGATTTATACGCTGGAATGCTGATTCTTAAACCTCAATACCTTAAATACAAACATGCGGGGAGGGAAAAAAATATCTATGTAAAACAAAACACGTGGCACAGGTAGAGCATGATACTGTGGACAGTGTAAACGTAACCGATAATTTAAAAAAAAATTTTTAAATGTTCGTTCGTAAATATTGATTGTTGGTCGTTTGATTGATTCAGGAAGAGGTGATCATTCTCGAGCTACGAATGAAAGGAATAAAAAAAAAAAGGGAAAAAACTAAAAACACCAGCCCTGAGGAAAGGGAAAAGAAATGTGGCCGGGGGTGTTGATGTGTGGTCATGTGACAATGTCCCGTGGGGAGGGGGAAAGAAAAAAAAAGGGGTGGAGTCAAAATCGAGTGAGGGTAAAGTAAAGCAATGAGAGAGAGAGAGAGAGAGCGCGCCTTTCCTTTAAGTTTTGGTCGTCCAAACTATCTATCAAGTCCAGGGTATAATTCATATATCTATATTTTTATTTATAGATTTATATTTCTATATGGGGAGGAAAACAGGCATAATTATGAACATCCTATGGCTGCACCTCGTCCCTCCCCCCTCCACCGTCGCGTCCTTCAATACACGTTAATTCAAAGAGCTGCGAGCGTTCTAACTCATGATATTCCGTCTGTAAGTGACTTACAGAGCGTGAAAGGCTTTGGTAGATAATTTACCAGCTGGAGCCGTTAGTCCAGATGGTCGGCGGTCTTGCCATCGTTACGAACTGGCACCAACTCGCCCCGAGTGCTCTCGGGCTGCCTAAAAACAAGGGTGTGTGTGTGTGTGTATAAAATCTTTCCTGTGCAAAATCTCAAAAGAAAACAAAAAACATTCTTAGGCTACATTCTCTCTCTTTTTCTTTTCACATACATCTCTGACACTTTCCTCCCCCCCCTTGCCCCTTGCGTTCTGCTGTTGCTACTTCCCGGCGTTGGAACGCCCCTCGATGGATAGTTTGACCTCCTGAGGGATGAACGAGGGCCGAGAGGAACCCGGCGGCGCGGCTAGACCTCCCTCCTCCCTCTTGATGGGGTATCTTTGGAAACCAGGGGTGGACCAACGCCTCTGCGAGGGCCCGTGGGCCTCAGTGTGCAAATAATAACCGCTCTGGCTGCGCGTATGCTCCGCCGAAGTCCTGTCGGGTCTGGAGGGCACGTCTCCATGTCCCGAGGCGCTCAGCTTTAAGGCCTCTTCCTTGTCGGCCCTGTCTCGGTGAACGCGCTCCATCCTGAGCTGAGCCGGAGGCCGTGGGTTCTGAGGTGCCGGCGGTCCCATAGGCTGGCTGGAGGAGGCTCCTGATGTCGAGTTGGCTTTGGTGGAAGTCCTGCTGGGTGTCGGTTGCTGCGGCTGCTGGGAAACCGATGGCGGTTTTTGGTGGGGCGTCGAATGTTGCTGAAGGGTGATGGAGACGCAGACGTCGCCCACTTGGAGGTGGTGGCAGGTGAGGCCATAGAGCTGGGCGGTGCGTTCCGGGCTGCAGGATGACCAGCCCTGACCGAACACGAAGAACGGATGCTCGGGAGGAACGTCGATGCTCACTTTGCTCTGGCGCTCGCCGACGGCAAAGCGTAGTGCGACTAGGCCAGGCCTCTGTGAGCTCGCGCGGATGTCCACTACCATGCTCGAGTCGATCTTGAGCCCAGTACTCGCTTCGGCGCTGCGTACGAAATCCTGCGTCTGCAGGTCCTCCACACGCTTCAGCTCACCCGTTGCTAATTGGATGATGGCACCCTTGGTGAAGTGTGAGGGAGGCGGTACGGCAGGGACAGCCGGGACTCCTGGGACAGCGGGCAGCTCCATTGCCGCCACCCGCTCAGCCACACCTGAGGCATCTGACATTTTGTGTTGCGGCGTTTCAGCAGCAGCGTCATTATTAGGCTGAGGATGAGGATGGTAGTCCAGGGGCATGAGGACCGGCTGCCCATTCGGCAGGATCACCGTATGACCAGGCTGTGCCGTCTGCTGAAGATGAGGATGAGGTGGGACTCGAGGGTCTAGCTGGCTGGCGGGATGCGTTGTGTACACCGTCCTGCTCTCCCCCTGAACCTCTCTGCTGCTCTGAGACGAGCAGTGCGCTCCCTCTCTGCGACCGCGCACTGGAGACGCCAGACGACCCACCACTTGCTGGACCTGTGTACAAAAAGACTCCAATGTCATACTGAGGTGCCTGAGGGCTTAAAAAAAAAAAAAACAAGCTGCATGTTTTATAAGAAGTCAATTTCTAGACCTTTAACTTGTGCAATCAGATTTCCTTCCTGTGTAAAAAAAAATCAAAGAATGGAAAAGAAATCTCAGGGACTTTCTAAGAAGCAGTTCTCGGATTTTCGATTGCTCAACCACCTACGCAGCCATACTACAACTAATAAAGGAAAGAAGGAAGGAAGGAAGTGGAGTAAAACTTATGGTGTAACAAATACTGATTCAAAGGCATGACAAGACAAAAGGTTTCAACATCATTTACATACAAAGAAAATGAGTAGTATTAGCAGTCATTTACAAAAAAAAAAGGCCTCAAAGGAACCAATTTGGGGCAGGATCATTTCGCAATGCTTTGACGTCAGATTTAATAAAAAAATAAATAAATAAACCACAGAACGTTTTTCCTCATGTTCTCACGACGGACACACGCGCACACAAAAAAAAAAAAATTAGAGCTCGTCACTAAGCACAATCGTGTCAATTCATAACAGTTACTTAAGCAAAAACAAGATGGATGGTCAATTTGTGATGGAATAATCACCAGATCAAACAAAACGGTAATATCCTGGATGGAACAGGAAGACCGAGCTGAACCGCGACCTGGAAGTGAACCCAGAAAAACATTCCAGCGAATCAAACTGAGCACTCGAAAAAATACTGACGCAGAGCAAATAGAGTTCGGGTGTGTGCGTGTGTGTTCTATTCATCTTCAAAATGGATGTCCTCACTCAACAAAAATTAAAGCGCTGCCTGAAACCGTATCCGGATGATATCGATATGAACAATAAAATAAAAATAAACGAGGATTCTCTCACCTCCAGGTCTGTGTCTGGAGTGCTGCGCTGGCCGGGTGATGCTCTCCCTTCCTGCCTGCAGATCCTCCGCTCCTGCAGCTCCATCGCTGTGCTTTGCTGCGGCCGCGCTGCTATGTTTCTGGCAACGTAAACCACGTCCTGCAGGCTCTCCCTGCCATTTTCCCGATCTCCTCCGTTCACCTCTCGGTCCTGCTCCATCGAGCCGCTTTGAGGCTGCACGGCTCGGTCGCTGGCCGACGGGTGGTAGAAGACGGGGACACGTTCGGCGGTGGGAATCATCCCGACGGCACCAAGGGGCTGCTGCGAGGAAGAAGAGGAAGAGGAGGAGGAAGACACCGTCACCTGCTCAGACGCCAGCACCAACGGAACGCCTCCTGTAGCCGCAACCTTAGCGTAGGCGTGAGCCGAAACTTGCTGCTGAGGTGGGGACGAGACAACGCCTTCCTGGATGATGGAAGGATAGGGCACCAGGTGAGACTGAGCAGATATCAAGGGGCTAGGGACAAATCCTGGCGGGACTGCATAGGGAACCGCAGCAGCGTACTGAGGGCTGACGAACTGTGGGATCGGAGCATAGCCGAGAGGAGGGTAATGGATTCCAGTGTGTGGGAGGAGCGGTGAAGGAACCGTATAGGCTGGAGAGATGTGACCCAGCACGGCGTGGGGACTGGTGACTGATGGGACTGCGATTTCATACAGCATGCTGTACTGATCCACAGGTAATCCCGGAGCGATGCTCTTCAACCCCTCCACTCCGTAATGTAGGTTAGGTTGAGTACGGACCCATTCGCCGCTTCCGCTTCCACCTTGAACTTCTCCACTTGCGCCAGAGCTCTGTGATGTTGTCGCTTCATCGCCTCCTCCTCCTCCGGTATTACTACTACTGCTGCTGTTATTAGGAACGGTGGAAGCATTGTTAACCGGAAGGTCCCGCTTCTTTGGAGGGAGGCATTCCTGATTGCGCTCGTGAGCCGGCTTCATGCTGCTCTGGATTACACGTGGATGACGTTAGTGAGAGGCCAGGCCTGACAGCCACAAACACGGCACCACTGCAATCAGCTCTGGGAACCTCTCGCTGAGCTCTTCCATCACGTTACCTAAACACAAACATGCTCCATGAGTTACCATAGAACTCACCGATACGGTTTATTGACCATTTTTACAGAATGAGTCTCCTTTATCATCAAGTAGTCAGTCACAAAAAATTCATGTCATTGTTGACATGAGCACAAGGGAAACGAAAGTGTCGTGAATTCAAAATCCACTTTGGAGTGCTCAGATTCACGTCACCTCATCGTGGATTATTTTCCGGACAACAGCACTCCTTGTCATGTTTTATTCCTTCCCAGTTTAGCTCAAGGGCCCGTCTCTGTGCACGCAAGCAGCACCAATGAAAAATAACTCCGGCCTCGAAGACTCAAACGTCTGGATTCAAAATGTCGCTTGAGCGCTACGAATGCAGATGTTTATAATATAAATTAAAAAAAAAAAGTTAGAGAGAAACAGAACAGACTGCTTAACAATCTACATACTGTACATGCAAACATTTACTGTCATTATCTGTTCTATTAAATAAGGTCCATTTTGAAAAACTTAATTGATCAATAGGGTGGCACGGTGGTGTAGTGGTTAGCGCTGTCGCCTCACAGCACGAAGGTCCGGGGTTCGAGCCCCGTGGCCGGCGAAGGCCTTTCTGTGCGGAGTTTGCATGTTCTCGCCGTGTCCGTGTGGGTTTCCTCCGGGTGCTCCGGTTTCCCCCACAGTCCAAAGACATGCAGGTTAGGTTAACTGGTG
>JAPEIY010000007.1:2917952-2928742 GCA_026122135.1 Cathorops aguadulce | reverse complement strand
GCCTTTTGCCCATAGTCAGCTGGGATAGGCTCCAGCTTGCCTGCGACCCTGTAGAACAGGATAAAGCGGCTAGAGATTATACGAGCTGAATCTACTGCCAACGGTGAATTGTGATACGTGGTGGTGTTTGGTGGTTGTTTTTTTTAAATAGATAAATAAGATGATGATATGCTGTAAACCTACAAATTTTGTGTAAATCTGCAGTTTTCTTCACACCCTCACACTCCTGTGATGACACCGTTAACCCTTTTCATTAATTTGCGCTTGTTTAGTGATCAGTGTCTTAGACTCCACCCCTGAGGAACCCCGTGAGCGACGTTTAAAACCACAGTGGCATAACGAATGACTCGTTTCCACAGCGAGACGATGAAGTGATGGTGAAACTGTGCAGTCAAGACACCACGACTAAACTTTAACCTGGACTAAACTCGAAAGATAATCTGTTAATCTCAGGATTAAATTCCACTCCGAGATTCAGTTTTAAATCTTGCAGCTGAGGAAAAACATTTCTGCAAAAACAAGCATTTCTGCAAATCATCCGAAGGTTATAAAACATCTTGTTTGTGATTGATCTCAGGAGTGTATCGTTACACATCCAGACGTGCAAATCCAGATTAAAGTTTGAATCCAAATAAACATTAGATTAATAACAAATCCCCAAATTAATCCGCATTAGTGTAAACCCAGGAAAGGGATTATTTTATTTTAATAAAATTAGATTGCTCGGACGCGTTAAACCCACTGGGATATGTTCAACCCCGGGTTTGATTAAGCCCTTGTCCAATCAGGTGCCTGGCCTTTGAAGCGTCGGGTTGGCCTGCTGCGCACCAGCCGAGACGAGTGTAAACGGTCAAAGCCGTAATGTCGTCTCTAAGTGGTAAAGTGATCCTGGGCTCTTGTCACCACTCTTTAGACTAACAACCTGCAGAAATGCAGCCGTTCCTTCAGACGAAAGTGAAGCTCACTGACTGCGCCTTATTATTTTTCACCCCTGTTGCTTTACAGAAGCTTGAGCCGGTCGCCCTGCGCTGTGACGTGCCGTTAAACCATTAAACTCCACCAAATAGTCTGTGGGTTTATTTTTATTTGGGTATTTGTTTGAATATATATTTAATCCATGTCCAGAATATATCACATAAAACCTCAGGTTCATTAAAAACTGAATGCAGAAACTATAGAGTCACTTTGAAATGTTAGAAATGAGATTCTTTTAACTATTTTTTTTAAATGTGGTTTTAGCTTTCAATCATTGTTTCAGATTATATCTTACGACATTTCATAAGATCTTGAGCGCTGAATGTAAAGAAAATCATCCGCGTCGGACCAATACACACCTAACTCTAAAAAAATATATATATATAACAAAATATTATATTCATGTCTGCTTTTGTATGTTTAGTATTTATTACAAATGAAGCCACACAGGCATTATTTTTGTTATTCTATAATTTAGAGATGAGCTCGTGATCTTTTGGCACTGAATAATTACTAAAAATAATTTTTATTTTTTATTTATTGAATTTGTTTAATAATTTGTGTTTGTGTTTTCAGAATAAGACAGTCACCTGCTCTGCTCTGGTTTTTGGTTTTAG
Source organism: Cathorops aguadulce (assembly GCA_026122135.1). Classification (NCBI taxonomy): domain Eukaryota; kingdom Metazoa; phylum Chordata; class Actinopteri; order Siluriformes; family Ariidae; genus Cathorops; species Cathorops aguadulce. The sequence goes on along the minus strand of JAPEIY010000007.1, from coordinate 2,927,150 downwards.
TTTAATCTTATTTGTAAAGTTTTTATCGAAAGGAGGTGTGTATAACATTTTATCACCGAAATATATGAAAAAAAAATTTGTTCTTTCAAACTAATTTTAGCTTTTATATTTGAAGAGGGCAAGTCATAAAATCACTCATAATACAGTAATTTAGATAACTGATTTACAGACGTGCTCTCTCTCACACACACACGGATAAAACAAATTAGAATAAAAGTAGACTAAGATGTCTTTGCACAATGGAGCTCACTAAAGCATCAACATGAAGGATAAATAAAACTACAACTCAAGCTACAGCAGCAATTTTTGAAACAAATCTCAGATCTTCACGTCAAACAGCAACTTTACCATAACACGGTCCAAGCATGAACCTGGGAGAGATAAATAGTACAACTACAACTCCAGCAGCAATTTCAAACTGATTCACGCCTCATATTTTATCTTTTGAGGAACCTTCAGAAGTAAACATGAGCGTCCTGTCCTCACTTCACTGCATCGATAATGGATTTATTTCACATCATGTGCTTGAAACTCCTTGCATCTCCAAGCATCAGGTCTTTTTTTTTAATGATTGACACTCAATAAAGAGCTACAAGACAGAACATCTTTCTCATTCGCTTGAGAGAGATTGGACTTCCTCCAAAAATCGATCTGTGCCAGAGCTCCGACTTCACCCTCCATGTGCTGTAAGGAATTCGTGCATGTGGCTGTGGTACCCAGCTGGGTCGATGTGCCATAGAGCTGCACGCAGGCCTCAAAGCCTGTGAGTCACGGCGAGAGAATGGCGAAAAAACCCTGAAAACGCTCTGCACTTCTCTTCTCATACTGTTTAGGAGTAACGTTTCGGGTCAGCCGTGTTTTCTATGGAAGGAATGTTAGTGTTGGGATGATGATGATCATCCTGGAATTTATTGGGAATGTTGTTAAGGGGATTAATCAGACATCCAATCAGACCCTTGTTTGGTTGTCAAATCAATATTTAGTCTGAAGTCAAGATTAATTCTGTGCAACTTCACATGCTGAGGTAGGATTACTAAAGCAAGCAACCAACACAAAGTAGAAGGAGTTGAGGGTTTAAAAGCTTTAGAGATTTATAAGTGTGTTGAATTAAATTGGGGGGGGGGGGGGGGGAGTCAAAAAAATATGCTTTTAAAAATTTAAAATATATACATATACTGTATATTTTTAACAGTTAATTGACAACTTGCTTGCTTTTTTTCCCTTCATTTTTTTAAAAAGTGACATGTGCCTCAGGAGAGTTTGGTGAATCATCCATCTGATCTACATTAATGAGGGTTCCTGGGTTCCTTCTTGGTTAATTTTTTTTAATTATTTATTTTTAAAACCATTCTGAAACTCCTTGTGGTTTGTGTGGTTTATTATCCAGCATGTTATTGTAGGAGTCAGTAAATAGCCTTCACTTTCTCAGGATACTTTTGCTATTAAGTAATGCAAAGGAAGCCATTTGCATTGGTTAAAAAAACAAACAAATAATAATAATAATAATAATAATAATAATAATAATAATTTAAAAAGCCCTGGCGAGAGAGAGAGAATGTGTACACACTTTTATTGCGTTCGTCACCTTCATGTCATGTTTTTGTTTTTTGCAATGTTTATTTCATTACATCCCTCTTTTATTTATTAAATCCTTCACCCCGTTATTATTCCCGTCCTGTTTCCCAGCCTGAGTGAACTTCACTGTCCTTTCCCTCTTAATTCCCTGTCCGAGGTTTTATTGGCGTTGCCATTTTTGCGCGGTCACGACGCGCGCTCTCTGCAAATAATAATAATAATAATAATAATAATAATAATGAAAATACAAAGTATAATCGTAGACTCAACACAGACTAAAAGTGGCTCAACATTGTAAATAAACAAACCTCGCTTTCCTTTCCAGGCTCTGAGACTAAAATGTGGTTTCAGTTTGTCGGGAACGCGCGGCGCGTCTGATTAGTGACGGGGACGCGCGCTTAAAGACGCGTGCATTAAATAAAAAATCTTTTAAACCCTGAATGCACAGTAGAGTGAAGTGAAGTATCTCATCTCATCTCATCTCCTGTGTTTTCCCCTGTGAGGCCCGGCGTTTGCATGTCGCAGCGCGCTGCGGCTCCTGCTTTACTAAACCGCATCTCGGTTGCGCATTCGAGCGCGCGCGTTTTATTCGTGCCCCTTCTCCACTCAGTATATTTTAAATAAATACTCATATTTCGATGCCTTTAAGTTGCCCTGTGTGGCCCCTATGGCCTTTCAGGGTTGTTCAGTTGTCCCTGTCTGCGGAAGCCTTCAGGATTCTGTGTGGATTTTTTTTTTCTCGAGCAGAAATTATTTACAAACTGGAAACTTTAGGCCTGGCTATAAACCCTTTTTACACTGTGTCGTTTTAAACAAACAAAAAAAAAAGCTCTCGAGATTGTTTATCCAAAAGAATGGGTTTTCTCGGCCCGGTTTTGTGGTTTCGCTCCAAACCGCAAGAAAACGCAATTAAAGATGCGACTGCAATCCGAGATCTTTTCTCCCTCTTAAACTAAAAGTGCACAGGGTTGGCACCAAGAGCATGAAATGATCTCTTTTTCATCCCTTCCTCTCTCCTTTCCCCACCAAAAAAATGAGTGTAAAGCGTGTGTATATGTCAGGATCCGACTTTTCTTTCTTTTCGGAATTCGGAGTTGTTTGATTTTATTTTCAGGAGCCCAAACAACACGCGGTGTGACGGGGTCTAATGGCATCACGGCTGCTTGCTTTTTATCCTTTATAACTTCCATCCTATTGGTTAAAAAAAAAAAAAAAGATTTAGCTTTAATAGAATAGAATGCCTTTATTGCCACTATACTCATGTACAATGAGATTCAAAGCAACTCCAATAACAGTGCAAAGTGTGGAGAGAAAAGGGGAAGAAAATGTGGCTTTAATAACATCTGTGCAACAGATCAGTAATAAATCTCCTTTATGTCAATAATTACGTCACACAGTTACACTAATTATTTCCCTGAGAAAAGACTAATTGCTTTGTGAAAGCTCACTTTAATTATTATTATTATTATTATTATTATTATTATTATTATTATTATTATTATTATTTCTTCTTTGTTGTTGTTTTCTCAGCTTTATTATGTTTGAAAACTTAAAAAATTACCAAATGCAAATTTCAAACTAATTAATCACATGTGCATAAATTATTTTCTCATAAATTAATTTCTAAACTCTCAGCTCATGCCTCCTCCCCCCCCCCCCCCGAAAACAGTGATTTACTGTCTCTGCTTCATATTTGTGTCACTAATAAAATGTGAAATGTGTCTTTAGTTTTCCAAAAGCATCCCAGCACGAAGATCATCGTTAAACAGGAGCCTGAACTGTCAGGAGAAAATAAAGCTCCTGAACTGTCATTTTTCTTCACTGCTATGGAAACATGAAGTATACACCTTTTATACCTTTACACTCTGGAAACTAATTACAGTCCATCTGTGCATCTTAAATCACTTTTAAAGCTTTATGCCGATTAAGAAACAGATACCAAGCCTTCAACGAAGAAAGGAACTCTTTTGGGTGCGAGAGACTTCACTGTACCTTCACCACGCTTTCGGGGAATTGCTTTACTTTATCTAAAGCCACTTTATTCTTTCTGTTGATCATTTGTAGGAATTAATGAAGTTGTCTTATAATCGAGATCACTTTAACCAAAGAGAACTAAAGGTACCAAACTTTACCATTCCTTGTGGCTTTAAAGGGTCCTCTTAGTACCATTAGGGTGTGTATTTTACTCATGCATATGCATGGTGGATCTAATGGTACTCCATCAGTGGGTCTTAAGGGCTAGCTTACATTTTTTGAAATAAAGTAAAATATATTCAAGTAAAAGTTACACTGCTGATGGTACCACACTGCACCACAGTAACAGTACACTGGTACCTTTCTTTGGTGGGTTGTTGTTGTTGTTTTGCAAACATGTTACATGCATTATCTCGCTTAACACTTCTGCATTGTGGTCATTCTGACCTGTAACATTAACCTTGAGGCATTTTGAAGGCCAAAGGAAAGAAGGTTGTGTGGTTTGATCAATCCGATGCTTGAGGTTCTGCTGCAGATGGAAAATGTTATTCCTGGAACCGAACGACTGCATTTTAACACACAAAACCACACAGATAAACCTCAGTCTAGTGTTGTCGTGTTTACTTCTTATCGATTCTCTCTTGGTGTTGGATAAAAATGTTAATTTGTTGAAAATTTTTGACCGATTTCTTGATAATTCTGAGTTTAATGAATAAAGGATCCTATGGCCCTGTGTTACTGCAGATGTGCTGTGCTGTGTTGTGTTATATTGCGTTGTCATGTCTGTAATGATCCTCACTGTCTGATTTATAGACTGGAAATAAAACAGGCCTAAATGAAAGCTGACTTTATTGGGTAAGAAAGAAGAAGATTTTATCACTAACAGAACCGATATAATAGAAAAGCAAAGCAATCGTAGAGTTAGTCGTGTTCTATGTCTATTTTGTCTTTTTATTTTAAAAATCGCTACTAAATAGTTACAGTTAAAAGGACAAAGTGATTAAATTGTAGCTCATGTGTGGGTTACAACTTAAAAAATATTAAAGTTTATTTTTTTTTAGGATTCATTCATCTGCACAAAGAAAAACACCGACATTTCTTCTTCTTCTTCTGCTCTTCTTCTTCTTCTTGTATTATACGAGACACTTTTATGACCTTTACCTGCATTTCATCCTCTTGACGTCACTAATCCACAAGTTGCTCGCACATGCTGGAGACTGATTTTCGGGGAATTTTTTTTTTTTTCGTGAAATTTATAGCAGCATATTTACAGAATCTTCCTGCTCTCAAGATGTCGCGTTTATTTTATTTATTTATGTATTTATAATTTAATTAATTCACATTGAGTATAAACTCTGAGCAAATACGAACTAATGCACTGATCCTAATTTGTTTTTGTTTTTTTCGTTAAATTGTTCCACAATTCGTTAATGGGATTCTCTCGGACAGGAGAACTGAAGTGTGTTTTCTGTTCGCTGTTGGGAAGAAAACCGTGCGCTATTTATGTTCTTCTTTCCTGCCAGATGTTGTGTTATGAGAGTCCATAACCTTTTCCCTTATTGTCTCCAAGGAAGGGCAGGCAGTAAATTTTGTCACTTAATAATAATAATAATAATAATAATAATAATAATAATAATAATAATAATAATATCTGCGTATGCGTTAATCTGGTGCGTATTTGTGTTAAAAAATTAATATTGCATTTTAAAAAGGTGCAAAAAAAATCACATTTCGACGTCATTAAGATCTTCTTGAAGAGTCTTTGGCCTTCAGTGCGTTCTTTGTCCTTGAAAACGTCTAAAATAGATGACTTTAGGCCTCCATTTGAAAACGCGTTAATTCAATTTCCCGACTAAAATAAATAAATAAATAAATAAAGAGCCGAAAATTGGATAAGCGTCCAGGTTTGGTGGCCGATTGGTTGGTGGTGGACTGTAATCGTGTTAGTGGGTTTGTTTCATGAAGTCACTCATGAAGTCCGTGGTGTTAATTTTGTAAACATGTTATCCTTCAAGAGCGACAATTGGTTGTAATTATTAAATGTGATTATCAATTTAAATTTAAAGCCTCTTTGTTTATTGAGCTGACTCAGGATGAGCTGTTCTAATTAGAGCATTAAAAAAAATATATATATATATATATATATATGTGTGTGTGTGTCCATGATGTAGAAATGGAAATTTAGTTGCCAGGAATTTTTAGTAGCTTGTATTTCTAGCTATTAATATAAAATAAGGTGGGTTTTTTTTAGCTGGAGACGAAAGAAATGGCACCCACCGTAGCAGGAGATGAGTGCTCCGTTGGCTGCGCTCTCCTGGTGCAGTTTGTTGCTCTCTGGTGGAGTCTTGCAGGAGGATCTGTGCATGAAGAGGTGGTATTTGTTAAAGGTGCCTTCTCCAGCGGTGCCATCCAGTGGCTGGCATTCCTGTTGGAAGGGGCTGCGGGACTTCTCTCCTCCGTACGCCTGAGCTTTCGTGCTGCTGCTGTTGCTGCTGCTGCTGTTGTTGCTGCTGCTGAGGAAAGTCGGGCTGTACTTGGTGTCGCTGCTGGAGATCGGGAAGGTCCTGAACGGGTTGGTGACTTGCTGCTGATCTCGAGCCTGAGCCGCGGACGCGCTATAATACGAATCCATGGATGTCATGTCACAGTATGAAACGCACGTCTCGGCGTTCATTCCTGAAGGAAAAAAAAAAAAAAGCAAGCTGCTGCGTCGGCGGGGGGTGAAAGCAGACGGTTCTTTCTTTCCTTACTTTAAAAAAAAAAAAAAACTTTTTCTTTCTTTCCTTTGCTTAGACTAAAGGAAGCAGACCCTCTCAGCTTCTCTCTCTCTTTCTCTGCCTCTTCCTCATACGCACACACTCACTCACGCACACACACACGCACGCAGCTGGATTTGGTTACGAGATGTTTTCCAGCTTTAAAAAGCCCCCCTTAAGGTTTCGGTAGTAACAAAAAAATGCGTCTTTCTTTTCGAGAAGATGCAACCCAGATCTCCTCCTCTCTCCTCCTCTCTGCTCCTCTCTTCTCCTCTCCTCTAGTCTCTCCGGACATGTGGCAAGATCTCTCTTCGGTTATTATGTAGATGAAATGAATGGGTGAGGTCAGACTTCTGCTTCGAAGGGAAAAAAATGTTTTGTTGGAAATATTCAGAGGGAGGACTTAACACATGACATTAATGTAATTAGGATATGAATATATAGCTCAGGGAAGCAAGCAAGAGCGCGCGCGCGCACACACACACACACACACACACACACACACTGAGCAGATTGTTAGATGATGTAGTCTTGTGTGAACTTCTAAGTGTCCTGTTTATTTGTCCTGTAGAAGCACGGGTAATCCTTTTTACCCTCAGATCAATCTTCTCGAAGTGTGAGTGCACCAGATTTTGTGATTTTTTTTTCTTTTTTAGAGCATCATTCCCAAAGGAGCAATCACTCTACCCTGGTGATACTTTGACGACGTTTAAACCTTCACCTTTTTAACAGTGACTACACTGCTGGTGTCAAAACACACTTGATAAATGGCTGCGCTCTGGCGCGTAAAGGCGCACTCTGCCTTCATCTGCACTGATAATGATTTTTTTTCCTCCCCCTCTTTCCTGCAATATTTAATTTCTTAGCCTGTTATAACCTTTCATCTTTTTGTCACGTCAGCTCACGTCCAATAATAATGTTTAGATAACCCGCTTTACTGTTCACGCGTCTCCGACTTTTAATGAAGACGGGATTACAGGGCAGACAAGTGACTTAATTTTTTAAGTTAAAACATCAAACCATTTCTTTTCTTTCTTTCTTTTTTTTGGGTCGCAACACGGATCGCTTTCTTTCTTTCCTTTTAATCTTTTCTTCACTTACTAGCAAGTCGCATAGACGCGGCTTGGACTGCTGAGAATTTATTTCAGTTTAGAAACAGAGGCAGGATTTATTTATTTATTTCACAAGATTAAAACTTACGTGGATTTTTATAAAGCCGTCATCATTATGTTGTAGTGTGTAATTACTGTTGTTGTTGTTGTTGTTGTTGTTGTTAAATGTATTTAATCATCATGGTTATATATTTGAGCTATACACCCTCATATTTATGAAAAGTTTAATTTTATGCGATTGTATTTTATTTATGTATTATTTATTTTCCAGGAACTACAAACCCACTGCACAAATCTAAAACTGTTCAGATTTCTCAAGTTGTTCCTATAAACCTGTTTCCTTATATTACCCCCCCCCCCCCATTTTTAAGCTAAGAACCTTTAACTATCCAGTGAACTAAAAAAAATAATAATAACGTCGAAACCAATTTTCTTTGTCTTTCTGGTGTGTGTGTGTGTGTGTGTGTGTGTTAACATTTTATCTATGTAACCAGTTTTATTTGACATCTCAGGAGTGTCTGCGCCTCCAGTGCCTCGGTATCTTAGCGCGTTAATCTCATGAAATCCTGGAGATCTTACACAGAGTTTGTAAAATAATATTTTCAGCATGACGCAATACACAATACGGCACAACATACGTCATATTCTAAGCTTTCAGCCTTTTTTGTGCATCCAAGATGGCTGATATAGGCGTGGATTTATGGATTAATTGATTTATTGATTGATTGATTTATGCTTTAGTACAAAATATAATCAGTCATCCAGTAACCTAAAGATCAGCTTGAAGATCATTTCCAGACAGCATGCTGGAACACTTCTGACGACAGTGTTCATGCCCCGCCCATAATTAGCATTAAAATAAATATAGACTGTTCGATTATACGCAATAAAACTGTACATTTTAAATGGCTGTCACGTAAAAGGATCATTTCCTCTTCACCAGTGATTAAATATGGATCTGTTATATGTGTGTAAAAATATTATTGGATCATGTGAGGAAGGAAAAAAAAAAAAAGAAAAACACTTCCATGATTTTAACCTCATCCAGAAAAATTCGTGTGCAAAAACACTTTATGGAATAAAGACCAGAGGTGAAATTATTACAGTTACAGCCACAAACACTGCTGAGGAACTGAGAGAGAATAATTACAAAAACATCTTTTTTTTTTCCTAATCAGGAAGATTAAAAGGAATCGGTTGGAATCGAATAAAACCGAGCACGTGCAGCTTCAGTGTGTTAAGCGTTGATTAATTTTCCAAACGCCACGTTCCCGACAAGAATTAAAAAAAAAAGTTACAGGATTTTAATTCATTATTATTATTATTATTATTATTATTATTATTATTATTATTATTATTGTTGTTGTTGCTGTTGTTGTTGTTGTGCTGTGGGTGAGTGTGTGTTCCTGGCTGTGGAAGCCGTGCAGCTGTAAGTGATGTGGACTTTTATCTGGAGGAATCCGTGAGGGAAATAAAGGACATCATAAAACAGGATTATCCAAAGCCGAGCCTCCTTATAAAATTAAACAGAGCACATTTCCTTCATGCGGCTGCTTCAAGTTTTCTCTCTCTCTCTCTCCCTCTCTCTCTCTCTCTCTCTAAAAATTCTTTAGCATCTAATTAAAAGAAAAAGTTAAAGCGAACATTCTTTCCAGAAGGATGACATTTATGGCTGAATTATAGTCCTTTAACTGTGTCGCAGTGTCTGACTTGGACTGATAATAATAATAATAATAATAATAATAATAATAATAATAATATGTAATTATTATTATTATTAT
>JAPEIY010000007.1:2217839-2228202 GCA_026122135.1 Cathorops aguadulce | reverse complement strand
CACCCCTGTTAGGGTCTCCCAAGGCAGACAGGTCCTAGGTGACAGGCCAGACCAAGAGCAGTTCACCAAACCCCTTAAGGATATTAAAAGAACAAGAACCATGATGTCGCCTGGTATGGTGCAGCCAGGGCCCCACTCTGGAGCCAGGCCCAGGGTTGGGGCTTGTATGCAAGTGCCTGGTGGATGGGCCTTTGCCCACGGGGCCCGGCCGGGCTCATTCTGAAGCGGTGAAGTGGGCCCAACCTCCTGTGGGTTCACCACCCACAGAGATAGCCGTAGGGGGCCGGTGCAGTGTGGATTGGGCGGCAGTCGAAGGCAGGGGCCTTGACAAACTGATCCCCGAACACAGTGGCTAGCTGTTGGTACAAATTTAAATATGCAAATTTGGAAATACATCATTAAATAGATTCTTATGAAGGAGATTTCTGTCTCAGTGTGAGTACACTGGTTAACAAATAAATAAACAAATATCTATTGTAATGTGATGGCATACTTGATGAGATTATTATTGTATCATTGAAGAACTTTTTTTCTATTTTTTTCTTATATTTTGTCAGTGATGGTTGGAGATGGATGCATGTGCAGAAGGTGTTTATTAAAAAAGATAATGAGGCAGACAATCCAAAATGGCAGACATATCTCCAAAACAGCAAAACAGGCTATCGGTTGAGCGAGGCACAGACAGACTATCGTAGACAAAGCAGGATCAAAAATGAGGGAAAGGAAATCAGGGATCAGGAAACCAGGAGAAACAATTAGGAAACAAAGCTCAGTAAAGTGTCTAACAACACAATACTTCCAAAGTGAGTGTGCATTTAGAGTGCCTTAATCCCATGGAGTTGTGAGTCCTTAGCAGCACATGTGCACAAGTCAACTCAGCATGCACACTGCCCAGAGTGCTCACTGTCCGGAATGCATCTGAGAGTCCATATGTTGTGCATGCTAACTCACACAGGTGTGACCAAAAAAAAAAAAAACATCTCCCACAAAAAAAAAGAGCTTAAATCCATTATTGCTGGCCCTGGGGATGAGGGCCTGACACTGGATGCCATGCCATCGGGGCTCCACTCTGTGTTGACGTGGCACTGGATTCTTGACTCAGGTGGGGGCTTGGGCTCAGGCTCTGGACAGAACCTGGATGTTGGACTGAACATGGACTCAGGCTCAGGACAGGACTTGGACTCTGGACTGGACGTGGGCTTGAGCATGGGCTCAGGTTCTGGACAGGACTTGGGCTTCAGAGTGGACATAGGCTTGAGCTCTGGATAGAACTTGGAATTGGGCTCTGGACCAGGCTTGGGCACCAGACTGGACATTGTTTAGAGCCCTGGACAGGACTTGGAATTGGGCTCTGGACAGAACTTGAACTTCGGACTGGACATAGACTCGACCTCTGGACTGGACATGAGCTCAAGCCCTGGACAGGACTTGGGTTCCAGACTGGACATGGACTCTGGGCAGGACATGGGCTCCTGATTGGACATGGGCTTGAGCTCTGAACAAGACTTGAATTCAAGCTTTGGACCAAACTTGAGTTCTGGGCTCCATTTGAGCATTGCTCTTTGTCCTGGTCAGTGCCTGGTGGCATGGTGGCAGTGTCCTCATGACTCAGCAGGTGGGAGAATGGCCTCTTCATAGCCAGGTGGCGGTGGGACGATGACATCTTCAAAGAAGCCTGGGGTAGAGGCCACCCTGTCGGCCTCTGGCGCTGGTTCTGGAACTGGCTCTGGGTCTGACTCTGGTTCGGGCACTGGCTCTGGCATTGCCTCTGGCACTGGTTCTGGCTCTTGTTCTGACTCAGGTCCTGGCTTTGGCTTTTGCTCTGATGCTGGCACTGGCTCTGGTTCAGACACTGGCTCTGGCTCTTGCTCTGGCTCTGATGTAGGCTCCAGCTCTGATGGAGGCTCAGGTGCTGGCTCTGGTTCTTGTGCTGGTACTGGCACTGGCTCTGATGCAAGCTCCCACACTGGCTCTTTCTACTGGCACTTGCACTGGCTCTGGCATTGGCACTGGCTCTGGCTCAGGTGCTGAAACTAACTCTGCCCCTGGCTCTGACTCTGGCACCGACTCTGGTTCTGGCTCTGGGACTGGCTCTAGAATGACGGCCTCCTCTGCTGCCACTGTGTCTGCCTTTGGGAGGAGCTGTGGAGCAATGGCCTCCTCCACTGCCGCTGCATCGGCCTCCAATGTAGTAGCCCCTCCCAAAAAATTTCATGGGGGTACTCCCACTCCAAATCCTCATACAGGAACCATAGCATTGCATGAAAGGATTGTGAGCTACAGAGGCATGGATGCTCTACTCTTATTAGGTAATCGGCCCATCGGTGTGCTCATCCTGTGAGCCAGCTCATCATGCAGCTGACCCAGACAGGTTGTGGATGCTTGGGCTCCTCCAGGTCAGCATAAAATAAAGTACATTGCAGGCTGAATCCCTTTGTGTGTTATTCCATGTCATCATAGGGTGCTGGGGTGTCTATTCCAAGATGCCGCTGGAAAAACATGGCTAGGGGCTGAGGCACAGAAATCAGGGAATGGCGCAGAGGGGCATGCTGGTTCACTTCTGCTCCATCCATGTTTTGGCGAAGTATGATATCAGCTGGGTGAAGTATTCTATCAGTGATGGTTGGAGATGGATGCATGTGCAGAAGGTATTTATTAAAAAGATAAACAATGAGGTAGACAATCCAAAATGGCAGGCCTAACTCAGAAACAGCAAAGCAGGCAATCAGTCAAGCGAGGCACAGACAGACTATCGTAGACAAAGCAGGATCAAAAACGAGGGACAGGAAATCAGGGATCAGGAGACCAAGAGAAATAATTAGGAAACAAGGCTCGGTAAAGTGTCTAACAACACAATACTTCCAAAGTAGGTGTGCATTTAGAGTCCTTATATAGATACACTGATCGTGCCGTAGTCCCATGCAGGTGTGAGTCCTTAGTGGCGCATGTGCAGGAGCCAGCTCAGACCATGCACTGTCCAGAACATGCCTAAGAGTCCATGTGTTGCACGAGCTAACTTGCGCAGGTGTGACATATTTTCTTATATTTTGAGGAGTTTTGTGAATAAGATGCAATTCAAAATCACAAATTAGTTTAAAAAATAAATAAATAAAACCAAAAATGTGCTTTGCCCTGACTCAGTGTTTCTTCTCAGCCGTAGTGAGACGCGTCATAGCGCTTCGCCCTCGCTCGGTGTTTCTCTCAGCCATAGTGAGATGCATCGTCGCACTTCGCCCTCGCTCGGTGTTTCCTCTCAACCGTAGTGAGATGCATCGTCGCACTTCGCCCTCGCTCGGTGTTTCCTCTCAACCATAGTGAGATGCATCGTCGCACTTCGCCCTCAATCGGTGTTTCCTCTCAACCGTAGTGAGACACATCATCATGCTTCGCCGTCGCTCAGTGTTTCCTCTCAGCCGTAGTGAGATGGGTCGTCGTGCTTCACCCTCGCTCGGTGTTTCCTCTCAGCCGTAGTGAGACTCGTCGTCGTACTTCGCCCTCGCTCAGTGTTTCCTCTCAGCCGTAGTGAGACTTGTCGTCGTACTTCGCCCTCGCTCAGTGTTTCCTCTCAGCCGTAGTGAGACGCGTCGTCGTACTTCGCCCTCGCTCAGTGTTTCCTCTCAGCCGTAGTGAGACGCGTCATCGTGCTTCACCCTCGCTCTCTGTTTCCTCTCAGCTGTTGTGAGACGCGTCGTCGTGCTTCACCCTCGCTCAGCGCTCACCTCTGCCCCGATCGACACACACACCGCTGGATAAATCAATGAATCAGTGTCAGGGCTGAAGTAATGGCACCGGAGGGCGTGTCATAAATCAGAGTCGGCCATCTTCCCCCAATCACTGGTATGGAGAGATCCTTAGCTCTGTGTGTGTGTGTGTGTGTGTGTGTGTGTGTGTGTGTGTGTGTGTGTGTGTGAGGCACGCTGGGTTTTGGCGGGGTAATGAATGCCTCCATCCTGCCCCGGCAGTCAGCAGATTGCCCCGCGTTGATGGATCCTGTCAGCTCGCTGCGCCGTGCTACATTTCATTGCACAATAAACATCGCTGTCAAAAGCAAACAAAATGAAACCAATTTATCCCGAGCGCAGAGAGCGCGCTAAATGAAATTAATGTAGTGTGGGGAAGCGAGTGTATTATCCCTCATGGACGCTCCACACACAGCTGAGACACGGCTCTCTCCCTTTCTTTCTTTCTTTCTTTCTTTCTTTCTTTCTTTCTTTCTTTCTTTCTTTCTTTCTTTCTTTCTTTTATTTGATCCATTTCTAGTGTGGGTCAGGATACAGAGGGAACACTTGATTGTGGGATGCAGAGAGAGAGAGAGAGAGAGATGAAAAAAAGTGTGCAGGTGGATGGATGAAGGGCAAGAAACACAGAGAGAGTCAGGGATGCAGAGGGAGCGATCGTGGGAGAGATGAAAAAAGACAGACAGAAAGTGAGAGCTTGATAGTGACAGACACACCCAAAAAGAAAGACTGAGAAAAAAGAGTGATAGAAATAGAAAGATAGACAGAGAGATAGACAGAGATAAACTATGTGGGAGGGAGAGAGAGAGACCCAAAAAGAAAGACTGAGAAAAGAGAGTGATGGAAATGGAAAGAAAGAAAGAAAGAAAGAAAGAAAGAAAGAAAGAAAGAAAGAAAGAAAGAAAGAAAGAAACTATGGGGGGAGGGAGAGAGAGCGAGAAAGAGAGAGACCTAAAAAGAAAGACTGAGAAAAGAGAGTGATAGAAATGGAAAGAAAGAAAGAAAGAAAGAAAGAAAGAAAGAAAGAAAGAAAGAAAGAAAGAATATGTGTGTGGGCAGATGAATGAAGTGTGAGACAGAGAGACCAGCATGAAGAGAGAGAGATTGGGAGAGATGGAAAGAGACAGACGGGAAGAGAGAGATCAAGACTGACAGACACAAAGAAAAATTGTGAGAAAAAGAAAGAGTGAGTGAGAAATAGACAAAGAAAGATACACAGATAAACTTGGACAGAGAGAGGGAGAGAGACAGAGATGGAGAGAGATATTCACACAAAAAGAGAGAAAGACAAAGAAAGAGTGAGAGATAGAGAGAGAGAGAGATTATTAAAGTTGAATGTAACACTAAGTGGATAAAAACTATGACTTGCTGTTCATTAATAGAGTGCTGCAGTGAAAGAGGAATAAAACACAGGGACGTTGGAAGTGTCAGGAGGCTTCATGACTCCGCCCACTCAGTGATTAGTTTCCTCTAACAGCACCACACTTGGGGGTTTATTCCTGATGTGTGCCTTTAAATCCTCACGAATAGAAATAAAACCGGGGGCTTTTGGGGAGGTGAGACTCTGATTGGCAGCCGGTCCTCGAGTTTCAGTCCTCATCCTTTTCCTTGTCCTCCGTTTCTCTCCGCGTGTCCCTTCCTCCATCTGTTTAAAGCTGAACCGGAGCTCCTTGGTGGCCGTTTTCCCTGCTCCTCCTCCTCCTCTCTGTTTGGACGCTGAAGATTACACTTTAAGCGCCGCACAGACTCATTAAGAACTCTTTTGTTGTTGTTGTTTTGCTGTAAGACCAGTGGCCCGTTGCAGGTAACACACGCCGAGCAGCGCAGGACGTGCGATTTCCTCATCAACACACATCACATGTGGATGATGAAATATTCATGCCTCATTCAGAGCTTTCTTTTTCCAGTTTTTTTTTCTGAATCATTAAAGATGTATTGGAGCATATGGGAAGCCCTTTTTGGGTTTGTTTTATTTTTCAGGCCTTGTTTATCAACATGTTTTTTTTTTTTTGTTTAAATATTCATATGCCTTTTATTTAATTCTTTCACATCTTACATATAAAAGGGAGGGAGCGAGAGAGAGAGAGAGAGAGAGAGAGAGAGAGATCTTTTCCGTCCTGCTGTAAGAGAGAAATCTGGGTTTGATGATGATGCTGAGTGGCCTGATTGAGAGGCTGGATGCTTACACACACACACACACACACACACACACACGCGAGTGTGAAATGATGGAGTGCTTGTGCCGTGGATGAATATTTAACAAAGATTTAAGTGAAGGTTTCTTTTCTGTTCTTTTGGATACAAGCAAAATCCACAAAGCCGTCTTGTTCTGTCCAAAGTGAGGGCCATGGGGTTAAGTGTGTGTGTGTGTGTGTGTGTGTGAGTGAGTGAGGTCCAGTTTGTTTCCTCCAGCCCCTATGAAGTTAATTAATGCTTCACGTTCGTTTTTGTCCTTCTTCTCGCTCTGGTGTTTCCAGGGAGTAAGGAGCTGAATGGTTCTGCCAATAAACCACAACAGTATTATTGTTGGCCAACAGGAGGTGCCAGCACCACTGAAGCCCGGGTGTTCAGAGAATCGCGAGGTCGGAACCCCAACGAGCCGCACATCAAGCGACCCATGAACGCCTTCATGGTGTGGGCCAAAGACGAGCGCCGCAAAATCCTGCAGGCTTTCCCCGACATGCACAACTCCAACATCAGCAAAATCCTGGGTGAGTCCCACAAACGCGTTCACACCTTAATCACAGCACTGATACGATGCCCATAGACCTGCGTCCAGCTCATCTAAATTCAGAGGAAACCACTTTACTGACATCTACTGCGTAAGAATCTTCTGCACCTGGTGTCACCTCCAGGAAGACGCTCCATGCTAGCTATTTATTTATTTATTGCTAAAACGTGTTCAGCGACGTGTAAACGCTCGACAGGTAAAAACGAGCAAGGGGTTGAATCACAACTTTATAAAACGCTCGTTATGTTTGCTCTTTTGACTAAAGTAAGTAGCGTGGTGCTTCTTCACCGCAGGCCGTTACATCAATATCGTTAACGCTGTACGAACGAAGAAAAATAAATCGGCTGCCTTTGTAGCTTTTCATGAAAGGAGATTTAAAAGCCACATTTACAAGGTCTGATTTTTGTGATATTTCACCATCATCGGGTCGAAGAGTCTGTTTATGTTTGATAAACTTACGCTAGGATGTTTCGACAACATGGGAGTTAGATAAGCCCCGCCCCCAAGACAGAATGATTTTTTTTTTTGTAAATTACGCTCGTCATGAAATATTCTATATATTTCTACTTTTCTTTCAAGTCATAAATTATGATAAAATAAGATTTCACAATTACGATCATGGTTTTGTTACAATTTTAACACAAAAAAACACTCTCAAAGGTTTAAAAATAGTACAAATAAAAAAGTCAGAAGTCAGAAGCACTTTTATTGCCAGGTATGTGAACACATACGAGGAATTTGACTCCGGTTCCACTTAGCTTTCATAGTACAAACAGATAAAAGCGTATAGACACACACACACACACACACACACACACACACACACACAAAAAAAAAAGCAAAGACAGAGAGTGAGTCCCACTGCAGTGATCTTCGGGGGGAGATTGCAGCCATGGCAGCGACCTTGAAGACAGTGTTGGTTGGGAGAGTCAGATAAGATTGGAATTTGTGTAGGCTTGAAACTGGTAGAAACTTCGAGCAGTGAAATATTAAAAGGTGCTAAATTTTTACCTGTACACAACGACAGGTGACCAAATCTGGATTCAGTGTGTCATCATTTACCATTTTCACTCTGAACTTTCAGATCTCTAATCTGTTGAATGCATGGTTTTGGAATGGTCTGAAAACTCCACTTCATTAAAAATCAACTCCAAGTTAAACTTTAATGACTTTCTCACTTCCTGTATTCTCAGTGGGTGTTAGATTTATGGTTTCTGAAGCATTATAGATTCTTTATAATAAACTTTGTATCAGTATCTAATTGTGCGCTTTTGCTGTTTCTCCTTCAGACGATGAGATTGACGTGGTGACGGTAGAGAACCGTTTGAAGAAGCGCATTCGCACACCCATCACCATCGCCGTGAGCGCCGACCCGCACGGCCCACGCAAGAAACACTTCCACATCTCTCTGCACCGGCAGCAGCACAACTACGCTGCTCCGTCTCCTGAATCTGACGACGAACACCACCACCACCATCCCAGTGATGATGACTGTGATGAAGAGCCGCTCGGTAAACCAGCTCAGACTGACCCTTTGCTCTTATCTGCGCCATCGTCGTCGTCCTCCTCCTCCTCTCCGGCCAGCTCTGACTCCGAGGACTCCACCGAACAGCGCAGGAACTTCCTGGAGAGGAAGAGGAGGGACGACCTGCGATCTCGCTTTCAGATGCTCCGGAATGAAATCCCGTGTCTGTCAGAGTCTGCGAAAACCTCGAAGGTGGCCATCCTGACCCATGCCACGGAGTACCTGCTGCAGCTGCGGGCGCGAGAGAGACTGCAAGCGCAGGAGAGGAAGAAACTCCGAGCCAGGCGACAGCTGCTGCTGCGCAAAATCAGCACCCTCAAACATCCATGAACCCAAACAGATGCATGTTTATGCCGATTATAAAGGGTTAAAAATTTGTGCTGAGGTTTTTTTTTTTTTTCTAAAGCATAGATAGTTAAAGATGACTAACACGCTTTATGCAAAGAGTCAAATTCAGAACTGACAAAAACGTGAGACTTGAAAAGAGCTGCGATCAGTGCAGGGAAAACTCGACTGGATATCCAGTGATGCAACACGCTTCACACAAACTGACTGCCCGAGAAATAAAACCTACAAACTCCTGCTGCAAGAACCGAAAACTGAGAACTCTAACTGCATCGAATTGGCGTCTCATCTCCTCGAACTCGAACAACTCCTGAACTTCATCTGAAATAAATCAGGTGTGTTGAATTCTGAGATGCTGTGCTTTCTCACACTGAGCTGAAAGTGTGTCATGCTGTGATTTTTTTTTTTTTTTTTTTTAAATCATGAGGATCCTCGTGTCATCCGTGTTTACTCAGGACTGGAGCAGGAAAAAGAAAGAAAACACTGTTGAACTGTGGCGCGAGCCCGTGTCTGATTCCTCACAGCGACTCTTCAGGACCCGAAGAATGAAATGTAGGAATTTTGAGATGGATTGAATTTTGGCACAGGCTTCGGGAGTGTGGTTTTTTTTTATTGGACAGGCGTTCGTGTCTTTACATCAGATGAACTTTGCACATTAACAGCAGGAAGTGTTTGTGTTTTTCTTCTTCATAAGTGTGTGTGTGTGTGTGTGTGTGTGTGTGAGAGAGAGAGACGGGAAATAACAAGCTCTGCTCTCTGGTCATACAGTGGTGTGTTTAATGATGTGCATCTTTCCAAGTTTTCCTCAATTACCTCAGTGGTGTGTGTGTGTGTGTGTGTGTGCGCGCAGTTGTGATTGCTGGAGCATTTGCACATGGGCAGTGGAGGGTTTGGGTTTTTTTTTTTTTTGACACAACTCAAATCTGCACGTTGGTGTAAATACTTTGTCATTCATGTGTTTTCCACATCACAGATTCTATTTTGCTTAAAAAAAATGCAGTTTAAAAAGTGTGTGTGTGTGTGTGTGTGTGTGTGTGTGTGTGTGTGTTCAGTGTGTGTTTGGAAGTTGGATGAGGAAGGAAATTTACCACAACAGACAGTTTAACTTCCCTGACCTGCATGACTGGTTATACACACACACCACACACACACGCGCAATATACACCCAAAGTGTGAAGGGAGATTTGTATTGAAATAAAGAATGAAAATTATGCAGGCTGCTTTTTATTTTTTAAACCTGTTCTCTTTCTCACACACACTTCACTAGTTTGTGCAAGATCTCTCATATCCCTGTGACAATAAAGAGGAAGCAGTGACACCGCACTCTTTTCCTCTGAAGTGGTGTGTGTTCAGTGTGTGTGTGTGTGTGTGTGTGTGTGTGTGTGTGTGTGTTCTCTCAGGGTGTCGACACTCGCACCTCTGCTTTAGATTCATTTTCTAAACGTACTTGTGTCAATTCATCTCGCTTCTCATTTTTTGTGCTGAAGTTGTAGAAAGCGTGAGTGGATATTGAGATTGTTGCGTATAAATTTTACACTTCCTGAATTACATAAAGCTGCTCTAATGTGCAATTCTGCAATCAAGGTAAAAGGCTAATAAGGACTGGAGGCCTCCAGTTCAGCATTTCACAGGAACTTTTAGATTCCAGTGAGGACACTGGAAAACACAGTGATGGACAAAAACCATGAAGTTGTGATGTAAGAAGGAGAACATGTCAGCCAATAGGAGACAGCCAGAGGTGGGGCTTCAGTAGGGCGCATCAGTTTCCCTCACTTTCATAAAATCTGATGCGTTTTTGTTTGGGTGTTCCTTTTCCCCAATAAAGACATCCTGTAAAATTTTTTGACCATATTCAAAAGTCTAATGGCGGCACCATGAGGTTCATTTTTCCAAAAAACGCTTATTTTATGTTTTGGCGTAAGGTTTGAATCCCAATGTTGGACTCCATTTATTGATTTCTTGTGAGCCAGAGATCATGTTAAGAACCTTTGCGAGGGATTGAGAAGCATTAATGTGATTCATAGG
>JAPEIY010000007.1:1027218-1038996 GCA_026122135.1 Cathorops aguadulce | reverse complement strand
CGGTAACTTACACACACAATACAAGTTACATGTATTCATCTAAATGCAGGTAAACAGCGTGTTGTTTTTGTTGTTGTTTTGAATCCAAATGAGAGTCGGAGCTTACCCATCTGTGTTCTCACTTCTTGAAGGCTGACCTTGTGGCCGATTGTTTTGAAACAATCTGGCTTTCAGTTTTTCGTTCAGTTCTCCGTTCATTCACTTCTTCCATGTAAGGGTGAGATAT
The DNA here is from genome assembly GCA_026122135.1 of Cathorops aguadulce. Taxonomy (NCBI): domain Eukaryota; kingdom Metazoa; phylum Chordata; class Actinopteri; order Siluriformes; family Ariidae; genus Cathorops; species Cathorops aguadulce. The sequence goes on along the minus strand of JAPEIY010000007.1, from coordinate 1,038,770 downwards.
TGCTGCTGAGGCGAGCACATCCAGTGGAGAAATCAGACGGCTGGGCCACTCATTCTCCATTTTCTCCATACTGTGTACTCCGCCATTACTGCTCTGCTCAGGCAATTACTAAAACCCGGGATGGGACGGGATGTCACCGGTTTTAGCAACAACCACGGGGAGGTCACTGCCCGAGTGATAATATGTCACATCCTGTTCCATCCTGGGTTTTACCAACAACCCTCAGCTCACACTCCGGGAGAACTGGTGAAACTGAACTTACTTTCCTTTTCTTGTCATTTTCTTTTCCTTTAATTGTTGGTACTGCACCCTCTTTCAATACAGGCTTATAGCCAACGCTCCTCAACAGCGCAGAGGTCTCGTACGAGTCTTCAGTAAAATGTGCAGAGCAGAGGTGAGACCACTTCGTTGGCGCCTGATGTGCCAGTGAACTTCTCGCAAAACGCGTCCAAATCATTGCAGTTTGAACATTCTTGGGCCATGAATGCAACGTAAATCCACCTTCTGTCATGTTGCTGCACCGGCCAGTAACACATCTACATGGCATGGGGATAAATTAGCTCAAAATGGAAGCTCAAAGTTGCAGTGAGCTCTATGTTTTAGTATAGCGGAAACGGTGATGAGACCGATAGCCTTCCTGCGGTGACATCACAGATGTCAAGGTCATTCACTCAGACCGCTACCTATACTGTATGAATCATTTTAATCATAAAAATGACTATATTAGATTTATTGTTAATGCTTAAAACTATTCCTGTGCCATTCTTGAGGTCTCAAGGCATTTATAAATGAAAGTGAGGCCATGGTCCTGTGTATCTCCTTTAAAAGTTGGGTCTGTACCAGGAAACACAGACATTTATTTGAACGCTACCAATTCTGCCAAGAAGCGTGCTCAAGAGAATTCAACCAGAATTCTGTCAGAAGCTTGTTGATGCCTACTAGATTGAAGATTCGAGAGAGCTTTCTTGTCAATGTGTACAAGTATACAGTGCACTGAAATACAGTTTTCCTTAGGCTCTCTATGATGCATTTATAGAGAAAATAGAAAATTACAAAATAATGTATATAAATAACTATCTATAGCTATCCAAGTAGACATTTAGCAGTCTAAACATATAGCTATCCAAGCACAACAAACAACCTAAATGACAAGACAAAGACAGGTGCAAAGTGGCATTGTGCATTTGTATGCAAATGTTCATTTCAGTGTAAAAATACAAGAGAATGCAGTTTAGTTTGAAGAGTTCAAGCTTTACCAGTATATTACAACAAGACAAGTGCAAAGTGAGCATTATGCATGTATGCGAAATGGGCAGTGTAGTGCAAATGGATGAGAAATCTGTAGCTTCAGTTTGAACGGTCAGTTTTTCAGGGGTAACCGTAAGTTGAGGACTCTACCTTGGAGATGATGTTGCAGTGTCTGGCAGTGACAGTACAGGTACTACAGTACCTTCTGTTAGGTGGTCAGAGAGAGAACAGTGCACACCATGAGTGGGACTTGTCCTGAACTATGCTGTTGGCACAGCAGACAATGTGCTTCTTTTAGAGTTGGATGGGAGAAAGACCCCAGTGAGCCTCTCTGCCATCCTCACTATTCACTGCAGGGAGTTTTGTTCAGTGATGTTGCAGTTTCTGATGAACACTCTCAGTGGTCCCTCAGTAGGAGGAGGGAGGTTGGCTTTCTTCAGTTTTTGCAGATGGGGTTTGAAACCAGGTCTCTGGGTTGAGGAACAGTGTAAGATCTCCTGAGCCACCACAATAGATGTACTGGCCCCCAATTGCAGAGAGACACAATCACACGAAAGTAGCTGCAGAACTTTACTTTAGATGTGGAAAATTCCAAAATAATGCAGGTCTTGCACCAAACAGGTTCCATACAAGGTCTCAAGAACAGAGAGTTCACAAAAGGAAGTCCAAAAAGCAAAATCCAGGAAAAAAACAGGCCAAAGGTAAAAACACAGAAGATCCAAATAAAATGACACAGACAAGATTCCAAAAACTGAGAGCAGCAAAAGGAGCACTAAGGCAGATTGTCAAAAAATAACAGTCAAAAGTTATCAAACTCAAGGCTAACGTTCTCAGGAGCACAGCAGACTGTAGAACTCAACAACAAGCATAAGGCTCAGCACACAATATATACCTCCATGCTAACTACACAGGTGTAGGCAATTAGCAAAATAGACACAAATGGGCAAAATGGGCATCTAGTGGTGGAAGACAGGAAATGCAATGTATGAAAAGTCTCCAATCCTGACAGAATGCGTAGACTCTGTTGCACTTTCTTGGTGATGGCAGTGGTGTTCTGCATCTAGGAGAGGTTGTCTTTCATGTGTACTCCCAGGAACTTCACACTGCTAACTGTTTCAACAGTAGCGCTGTTGATGTGAAGTAGGGAACAGCATGATTCTTCCTGAAGTGAACAACCATCTCTTTTGTCTTTTTGACATTAAGAGTCAGGTTGTTGTCCTGACACCATTCCACCAGGTGTTTGACTTCTACTCTGTATGCAGACTTATTGTTGTTACCGATGAGACCCAGCTACTGTTGTGTTTTCTGCAAACTTGATGATGTAATTTGAACTGTACTGGGAAGCACAGTCACGTGTTAGCATACTAAATAGCAGCAGGCTGAGCATACAGCCTTGGGGGCACCTGTGCTCAGTCTGAGGACTCCGAAGGTGTTGTGTCCTATAGAGACCAATTGGAGCCTGTCAGTCAGGAAGTCCAGGATCCAATTACAAAGAGAGGTGTTCATGCCCAGCAGGTCCAACTTCTGTACCAGCTTCTGTGGGATAATTGTGTTGAATGCTGAACTGAAGTCAATAAATAGCATTCTGAAGTAACTGTACTTTTCGTCCAGGTGCGAGAGGGTAAGGTCTAGGACAGTTAAAATGACATCATCTGTGCTGTGGTTCGGCAGTAAGCAAACTGTAGAGGGTCTAATTACTAAAAGTATCTGGTCAAGCTGAAACTTGCTCAGGAACATTTTAAGGTACATATGCTAAGGGACATATTAGGTATGTTGTATGCATATTTTTGACCCTGTATGTATTATTGTGACTCTGTGTTGATTTTAGAAACTCCAAAATAAATTAACTTGTGCACTAAATTATTTTTTTTTCTATTAAACATGTACAGTCACAATCATTGAAAACCTAGTATTGCCATGACATTCATGTCTGTATATGTAAACGTCTGACCATAACTGTGTTAGTTAGTTAATTAGTTAAATCAATCAATTAATTATCATGCTAACTCAGACAATCCTAGAATTTGGCATAATGGTTAGCTAATGTTTAATGTTGGAAATAACACAAAAGCTGCATTAACAATGAAAACAATCCTGATTAGCAAATTTACCAAAGAATGCATCTTACTACAATGTGGCCACAGATTCCCATCTTGCTAATCATCAATGATTGACTCTGGCTTGTCCATTTTTCTTTGACAGTTGTAATTAAAAAGGAACATGACATGTCATGACATGTTGATGGTTTGGTGTATTTTAATAGCAATTTTTCCATTTAACCCCCCCCCCCCCCCCCACACACACACACACACACACACTTTGATATGCTCCATGCCATTTTTCTGAATATGTAGTCTGTGGTAGCAAACAAACAGAAAAAACAACAAGTGCACAACTAAACTGTAGACATATCTGACTTTGTGTTAATGTTGCTGTCTGAGCTTTTGAAAAAGATCCACAGTATTTAACTATGAATCTGCTCTTACAGTTTTGGTATTCAGTATTCAAGGCATTGACTTCCAACTTCAAGCCTATGGAACTGCAAGGTTTTTTTTGTTGTTTGTTTTGTCCCCCCCCCCCCGCTCTCATTTATGTGACCCAGCTTGAAAGGCTTGGGTTTCATACTGGTGTGCAAAATTGTAGAAAAACAAAACAATAAAATGTTCTCAGAAATCTTCAGAACTAGGGCTCCAGTTCAGAACTGGGGGGCACCAGTGCTGAGGGCCAGGACTGAGGAGTGGTGGAACCCCAGCATAACAGACTATGGACTGTCTGTTAGAAAGTACTTGATCCATCTGCAGATGTGATGGCTGACACCCAGACTGTAAAATTTGGACATCATTCTGCTGGGCATGATACTATTAAAAGAAGAACCAAAGTCCACGAACAACATTCTTACATATGAGCTGGGTCATTCCACATCCGTCAACATGCTATGGAGGGCTGTGTTGATGGCATCTCCTGTTGACCTGTTTGCTCTGTATGCAAATTGATGCTGATCCAAACCAGGAGGGAGAGAGACTTTGATGTGTTTTAGCACCAGCCTTTCAAAGCACTTCATAACTGTCGAGGTAAGAGCCACAGGTCTGTAGTCAGAGAGGCTGCTGACAGATGGTTTCTTAGGGATGGGCACAATGGTGGCAGATTTGAAGCATTTGGGGATAGTGCAGGAGGACAGAGAAAGGTTGAAGATAGAAGTGAATACCTCAGTCAGCTGGTCCACGCAGCCCTTCAGTACTCTTTCTGGGATACCGTTGGGACTGGCAGCCTTCCTGAGGTTCACAGCATGGAGCACTCTCCTGACCTCCTCCATACTCACGGTGAGTGCCAGGTCGCTCATGGGTGATCACAGTGTGGACCCTGTCTCTGCCTCACTCACCTCAAAACATGCAAAGAAATGGTTGAGCTCTGCAGCAAGGTTCCTGCTGGTACTGGTGTTTGAATCTGCGGAGCCCTCAAAGTTTGTGAGGTGCTGGATTCCCTGCCAGATGCACCGAAGGGTCCCTCACACTGAAGTGTCCCTCGATTTTCCTCCTTTCGGCTGCTTTTGCCTCTGTGATGCCTCTTTTTAGGTTGGATCTGGCAACGCTGTACACTTCCATGTTTCCAGATCTAAAGGCTGTGTCACGGTCCCTCAGCAGCTGCTTGACATCTCTGGTCATCCACGGTTTGTTGTTTTGATAACATCGTATTCGTTTCTCAACAGTGACATTTTCAATACAAGTATGAATGTAAAACAAAGCCATGGATGTATAGTCCTCTAAATCCTGTTGTGCAAATAAGTCCCAATTGGTGCACTTAAAGCAGTCCTGCAGTTGTGGAACTGCGTTCTCAGGCCAAATCCTCATGTGTCTCACTCTAGGCATAGTTTTCTTAATGAGAGGTTTATACATTGGGATGAGAAAGAGGGATAAATGGTCAGACTGGCCTAAGTGAGGATGGGTAGAGACTTTATATCCTTCCCTAATGTTACTGTATACATGGTCCAGTGTGTTTTGACCTCTTGTTGGACATGTAACATGCTGGTAGGATTTAGGGAGAACAGTCCATAGGTTTACATGATTAAAGTCCCCAGCCACAATAAAAATCCCATTGGGATGCACAGACTGCAGTATGCTAATGGCTGTTAATGTGAGAGTGCAGGCACTTACCGATGTATGCGCTGAGGATGCAGAGCAGCAGACTGTCGACAAAGGCAAAACGTGTGACTGAAATTGGTGTCGGTAAACTAGCAAGGGTCAGGCAATCGGTGAACAACGTGGCGTGGAAAAGACAAAGAGCAAAAATGGGGAGGAAATAGCAAAAGGTCAGGAAACGCTAGAGACAGTCAGAAAAGATATGAGGCTCAGTATATACTAAAATGGCAGGACGATACTTCGCACTGGAGTGATGTGAATGAGCGGCTTAAATAGCAGAAGCAGTGATTAACGAAATGCGTGACAGCTGTAGTTCTGTAGGCTGGGGACAGAGGGCACTGTGTGTCATGGGAGTTGTAGTCCTGAGTGTTTGTAGTCTGGTCCTTCAGACCGGGATTACTGGCAGACACCTCCACCCCCCGAGGAGCTACCTCTGGGAACTACACTCTTTCTAGGATGTCCTCTACCTCTGGGTGCTGGCTTGTTAGGATACTGGGTGTGAAACTCTTGCTTCAAGAGTGGGTCAAGAATGTCCTTGGACTTAACCCAACTTTGTTCCTCAGGTCTATATCCTTCCCAATCTACCAAGACTCAATTTGGCCTCCTCGTTGTCTGGAGTCGAGGATCTTGTTTACCTGGTAGATTGGGTCTCCTTCAAGGTTGAGTGCAGAGTGTTCCTGGTCTGATGAGTTGTGGGCAAGGGGCCTTGGGATAGCAGGTTTGAGGTGTGAAATGTGGAACGTAGGGGATATTTGACAGTGAGGTGGGAGTTCAAGATGGTATGACACATCATTGATTTGGTGCAAGACCTTGAAGGGCCCGATGTAGCACAGCTGGAGCCTCTTGCAGGTGTTCGCTTCTCTCAAGTTCCTTGTGGAACCTGGACACACCCTGTCACTGGGGAGAAAGTCAGAAATCTCACCTCTATGTTTATCTGCGTATTCCTTGTATTTGGCACTGACTGCTTCCAGACACTGGTGGACCTCCTCCCAGATGGTTTGACTTAATCAAAACCAGTCTTTGATGGCCTGTACTTGGCTGTGTGTGTCATCCCAGGGAAACAAGGGTGGCTGGTAGCCAAGTATGCACTGAAACAGTGTTAGCTGGGTGGCTGAGTGTTTGAACGACTTTTGTGCATACTCGGTCCAAGGTAGGAAGCGCACCCAGTACTCCTGGTTGTGCATGCAATATATTCTCAGGAAGCAGCCAATCTCTTGGTTTGCTCTCTCCACCTGGCCGTTAGACTGGGGGTGGTAGCCAGACGTGAAACTTACTGATACTCCCAACCTTTCCATGAAACTTCCCCAGAATTGAGAGATGAACTGGGGACCCCGGTCACTGACAATATCTTCAGGGATGCTGTAGTATCCAAAGACCTGTTGAAATAACAGCTAGCGGTCTGAGAAGCTGTGGGGATGCCGGGTAAAGGGATGAGCTTCAGAGCTTTTGAGATTCGATAGTTACCATTATGGTGGTATTCCCTTGAGATGGTGGGAGATCTGTGATAAAGTCAATCACCAGATGTGACCAGGGTCTTTGTGGAATTGGTAGAGGGCATAACTTGCTGGCGAGGGGTGGGGCGTTTCTCAGGACCTTTACTTGGGCACATTTGGAGCATTAGGCAATAAACTGATTGATTTCAGACCACATGTTCTCCCACCAGTACCTGTTTCTTAGCATTTGGTGAGTACATCGGCTGTTGGGATGTCCCATGGTGGGAGATGAGTGAGCCCAGGTGATGAGTTGACTGTGGAGGTGCTTGAGCACATAGAGAAGACCAGGTGGGAGATGAATGGGGCGGGTTCGGGGCTGAGACTTGCTTATTTCTTAGTCCAGTTCCCAGGTTATGGATTGCATGAAACAGTGTGATGGGATGATGGGATGAGAGCTAGAATCTTGTTGAGAAGGACTGAAAGTTCTGCATAATGCATCTGCCTTGGTGTTTTTGGAACCTGGATGGAAAGAAATTGAGAAATTGAACCAGGTGAAGAATAATGCCCACCTGGCCTGCCTGGGGTTTAGCCTCTTGGCCTTTTGGAGATATGCAAGGTTCTTGTGGTCCATGAGGATGATGAAGGGGTGCGTCGTTCCCTTGAACCAGTGCCGCCATTCTTTGAGGGCTAATTTAAAAGCAAGGCGCTCTCTGTTCCCCACATCATAATTCCTTTCTGCTGAAGTTAATTTTTTTTTTAGAAAAAAGGCTACGGGGTGTAGCTTCTGTTTCTCCCCAAAGTGTTGTGATAGGATGGCCCCTACCCCAGTGTCAGATGCATCTACTTCCATGATGAAAGGCTTAGTGAGGTCAGGGTGTTGGAGTATGGGGGCCAAGATGAATGCAAGCTTAAGTCAACTGAAGGGTTCCTTGGTCACAGAGTTCCACTGTAGGCTCTTGGGGCCCTTCAACAGTGTGGTTAGGGGAGCTGCTAGAGAGCTGAAACCTCAAATGAACCAGTGATAAATGTTCATGAAGTCTAGGAGTCATTGGACCTCCTTTACAGACTTGGGTGTAGGCCAGGACGTGATGACTGCTACCTTGGAGGAGTCCATGCACACTACTTCAGCCCAGGAAGGAAATCTTGTTTAGATGAAACTCACACTTCTTGACCTTTACATAGAGGTTGTTCTCTAACAGTTGCTTGAGAATGGTTCTGACTTGTTCCTTGTGACTCTGGACATTTGAAGAGTAAATCAGGATATCATCAATATAGGCAGTGACATATTTGCCCAGCATGTCCCGTAGCACATTGTTGATGAAGCACTGGGACACACTGGGTGCCGAAGAAAGGCCATATGGCATGACCTGGTACTCAAAGTGCCCTGCAGTTGTGCTGAAGGCTGTCTTCCATTCATCACCCCTCCTTATTTGGATCAGGTTCTATGCACTTTGTAGATTGAGCTTTGAAAATATCTTAGCAGATCGAAGCTGTTCAAGAGCTGCTGGAACCAGGGGAAGAGGATAAAGATACCTTACGGTGACCTGATTTAAGCCTCTATACTTGATGCAAGGCCTCAGTCCACCCCCTCATTTCTTAACAAAAAAGAAACCAGCTGATGCGGGTGACTTGGAAGGCTGGGTGTATCCCTGTTTGAGAGCCTCCTGAATATATTCCTCCATGGCCGCCTGTTCTTTTTGGGACAAAGGATAAATATGACCATGTGGAGGAGACATACCTGGCAGTAAGTTGATCAAGCAATCGTACGGCCTGTGAGGAGGTAATCCGCAGGTCTTACCCTTACTGAAGACTTCTGCAAGGTCTAAGTAACAATCCGGAATATTGTCTATGGAGTCGGATTGGGGGCTCTCAACAGAGGTAGAAGCTACTCTGATCTGAGGGAGAGAGAGGCAGTTCTGGAAGCATGTGGGTGACCATTGAAGAATTTCCTTGTTTTGCCATGAAATCAATGGATCATGTAGCTGCAGCCAGGGATAGTCAAGGATGATGTCATGATCGACAGTGGTGGTTACATAGAGTCATATGAATTCTTTGTATAAAGCCCCTATTTGAATCTGTACTGGTTGTGTGCAAGTTGTGACCAGTCCATCACCTATGGGTCCTCCATCAATGGTCTTGGTACTGAGTGCGCTGTGCAGGGGGATGGTAGGCAGGTCAAAGTTCTGCATGATGGCACTACTGATAAAGCTCCCCTCTGCCCTGAATCAACAAAAGCAGATAAGGCATGAGTGGAGGACCCTACCCTGAGTAGGACTTGGATGGTAAAGGATTTAGAACTGAGTTTTCTCACAGGACTTGTGGAGCTTACAGGCCTATCTGTTGGGGTCTCTCAGGCTGGTCATAAGGGACTTAGCTGGATGCTATGCTCAGGGCTCCCACAGTAGAAACATAACCCCACCTTGTGCCACCTAGCATGTTCGGCGCAGGTTAGATGTGTGCGTGAGACCTCTGTGGATGATCCATCCTCCATAGACTGGGCAGACTTGGTGTTGAAGTGGATTGATGGTTGGTGCTTTAACAATAGGTTGAGTTGAATAGCTAAATCAATGAGGGAGTCCAGAGTGAGGTTCTCATCTCTACAAGCCAGCTCACTAATGATCTCTGGACGCAGGCCTTGGCGAAAGACCACTTTCAGTGCCAGATCATTCCACCCACTGGCAGCTGCTAGTGTCCTGAATTCCAAGGCATATTCAGCAACACTTCTGTAGCCTTGGGAACTGGCGAGAAGACTCTCTCTAACCCCTATCCTTTCTGGTTCATGATCAAGCACCCTTTAAAACATGGTGAGAAATTATTCATAGGGCTTGGTTTGCTTGTGCCCCTTATTCCAAACTGCAGTGGTCCAGCAAAGTGCTTTGCCTGAGAAAAAAGATATAAATTTTGCGATCTTGTGCTCCTCCAATAAATGCGGCATGGTGGAAAAATACATAGAATATTGCAGTAAAAAACCCTTACATGCGATGATGTCTCCAGCAAACTTCTCTGGAGTGGGGAGTTGAAGCGCTGGGCTAGGAGGAGGCTTGAAGTGTGCTAGGAGGGCATACGATTTCACAGATGTGAGCTTCGTCATCCGAGTGTTAAGGTCGGCAAGCATCTGTTGATGTTCTCTAAGCAAACGCCCCTGCATGTTTAGAGCAGTCTGTTTAGGACCCTTCGCTACATCCATTACGGCGAAGTATCCTGTGAGAGTGCAGGCACTTACTGATGTATGTGCAGAGGAAACAGATCAGCAGACTGTCAACAAAGCAAAAACGTGTGACTGAAATCGGTGTTGGTAAACTGTTGGGTCAGGCGATCAGCAAACAACATTACATGGAGAAGAAAAAGAGTGAAAAGGTAGAGGAAATAGCAAAAGGTCAGGAAATGTTAGAGACAGTCAGAAAAGATACAAGGCTGAATACAAGGCTATGTACTGAAATGGCAGAATGATACTTCACACTGGAGTGGTGTGAATGAGCAGCTTAAATAGCAGAAGCAGTGATTAAGGAAACACGTGACAGCTGTAGTTCAGTAGGCTGGGGACAGAGGGTGCTGTGTCATGGGAATTGTAGTCCTGAGTGCTTGTAGTCTGCTCCTTCACACCGGGATTGCTGACACAATTACTTTAAGACGGTATCTATAAAAGACCACTGAAGCAGTCAGGAGCCTGGCACTGATGTAATTGACCTCATCAATCACAATATCCTAGCATGCTCATATGAGTATACCTACTCCTGCTTCACATTTCCTGGCATATCCAGACTAGTAGAATTCATATTTGTAGTCAGTGTTGATCATTATTACGTCTGCTCCTGAGTTTAGCTGTCTCAATTCTTGTAGATCACATATAACTAGACCTGCCCTGAAGGCCTTGTTTGTGACAGAGAAGAGTTTGCCAGCTTCTTTTCAAGCTCTTATATTCATAGTGCCAAGCTTCCAAGATTTGTACTTGGGTTTGTGCTTTATAAGTTTAATACTCATGAACAATCCTGAAAATGTCCTCTTTATGGTATCTTGCAAAAGTATTCATTCCCCTTTCTGTTTGTCCTATTTGTGGCATTACAAGCTGGAAATAAAAGAGATTTGGGGAGGGGGGGGGCACCATTTGATTTACACACCACACATACAACTTTAACAGTGAACATTCTTGTTTTATTGTGACAAACGATTAAGATGAAAAAAGCAAAACAAAACAGAAATCTGGAGTGTGCATAGGTATTCACCCCCAAGTCAATATTTTGTACAACCACATTTTGCTGCAATTACAGCTCCAAGTCTCTATTAGCTTAGCTCATCTAGCCACTGGGATTTTTGCCCATTCCTTAATGCAAAACTGTTCCAACTCCTTCAAGTTAGATGGGTTGCATTGGTGTATACCAATCTTCAAGTTATGCCACAGATTCTCAATTGGATTGAGGTCTGGGCTTTGATTTGGCCATTCCAAGACATTTAAATGTTTTCCTTTAAACCACTTCAGTGTAGCTTTAGCAGTATGTTTAGGGTCATTGTCCTGCTGGAATGTGAACCTTCATCCCCGTCTCAAACCTCTGGCTGACTCAAACAGATTTTCCTTCAGAAATGCCATGTATTTAATGCCATCCATCTTTTGTTCAATTCTGACCAGCTTTCCTGTCCCTGCAGATGAAAAATATCCCCATAGCATGATGCTGCCACCACCATGCTTCACTGTAGGAATGGTGTTCTCAGGGTGTTGGGTTTGCACCACACATGGCAT
>JAPEIY010000007.1:411497-421663 GCA_026122135.1 Cathorops aguadulce | reverse complement strand
TGTGCATGGGGATGTTCACAACTACCCTTTAGTGTCAGTCCACATTCTATTTTGAGGGGAGAAATTTAGTGTAAAGGTAGCGGTTAATCCTTGCTTTACCCACTCGATAATTTTGGGGACTGATTAGCCGGGATTTCGGGAACTAATGACTCATTTAGTGAAGAGTGGGTCCTGCTGTAGTTCACCAGGGGGAGGTCCTGGTGTGGCATTGGCAGGAGCAGCTGTCACAGAGCCATCTACATCACTGCATCAGAGTGAGGAGCAGCAGGCTCCTCCTCCCTCTCTCAGGGAATCCCTCGCGGATTTCTTGTTAGAGCAATCGCAAGACGAGAATCTGCAGCATGCATTTGACCAAGTGAGAGTAATCGATGGTCAAACGCTCCAGCCAAACACCACCCCGTTCTTGCCCTATTTTTCCATTATGAAGGATAGGTTATACCGAGTGATGCAGGACACTCAAACTAAGGAGCTGATCACACAACTTTTGATCCCAAAGAGCCACTGGAAATTGGTATTCCAGGCAGCTCGCTTTAATCCCATGGCTGGACACTTGTGGCAGGACAAGATACTAGCCCAAATAATGGCCCGGTTCTATTGGTCAGGGATTAGCTGTGATGTCCGTAGGTGGTGTACAGTGGCCATTCCAAAAGAGCCTTTGCAACCTCTACCATTAATCAAGACCCCATTTGAAAGAATTGGGATGAATCTCTTCGGGCTATTAGATCGGTCAACACAAGGGTATCGCTTTATTTTAGTTCTGGTGGGCTATGCAACGCAATACCTGGAAGCAGCGCCTCTTCACAGTATCTCAGCATGTAGTATTGCAGAAGCACTCTTCCACGTCAACTCCCAAGTCAGAATCCCCAAAGATATTCTGATTGATCAAGCCACTACGTTTATGTCATGCACACTGTGTGAACTGTATGGGTTACTGGGAATTAAGCCAATCTGCACCAGCGTTTATCACCCACAAACAGATGGTTTAGTCAAATGGTTTAATCACACCCTCAAAAACATAATTAAAAGTTTGTATGCGAGGGCTCACGTAACTGGGATAAATGGCTTGAACCCCTCTTATTCACAGTGCGAGAGGTCCCACAAGCCTCCACGTGGATCTCCCCATTTGAATTATTATATGGGCATAAGCCACGTGGCATCCTAGATGTACTGTGGGAAAACTGGGAGGAGGGACCTTCATTGAGCAAAAATTAAAATTCAATACAATTGCTCTCTTTTACCACCTACAGTTCAATATGTTATTGACCTGCGTGCAAAACTCCACACACTCACACCTAACCCAGGAGAATTTGTGGCAAGCTCAAGAATGGCAAATCTGCCTGTTCGACAGGGATATGTGCCTTAAGGAGTTCGCACTGGGAGATAAAATACTCATACTGTTGCTGACGTCAAGCTCCAAATTGATTGCCAAGTGGCAAGGACCCTTTGAGGTCGCAAGGACATCAATTATGAGGTGAGCTGAATGGACAGGGGTGGGGCGCTAGAGATTTACCACCTCAATCTGCTCAAACTTTGGAATGAGGAGGTCCCCCTGGCGCTGGTGTCATTGGTTCTGGAGAAGGCAAAGCTGGGCCCGGAGGTCCAAAAGGGAACATTGACATCGCTTACCTCTCCGGTCCCCTGTGGAGACCACCTCTCCCTGACCCAACTCACGGAGGTTGCCACGTTGCAGACCAAATTTTCAGATGTGTTCTCACCCCTGCCCGGCCGCACCTGCCTCATAGAATACCACATTGAGATGCCCCCGGCAGTGGTAGTGTGCAGCCGCCCTTACAGGCTGCCCAAACATAAGAAAAAGGTGGTTCGGGAAGAACTCGAGGCCATGCTCAAAATGGGCATCGTCGAAGAGTCCCACAGTGACTGGAGCAGCCTGGTGGTCTTGGTCCCCAAGGCCGACGGGTCGGTCCAGTTCTGTGTGGACTATAGAAACATCAATGTGGTGATTAAATTTGATGTGTACCCAATGCCTCATATTGACAAATTGCTGGATCAACTAGGCACGGCTTGCTTTTATTAGACACTGGATTTGACAAAGGGTTATTGGCAGATCCCCTTGATTCCACTATCCCAAGAAGAAACGGCTTTTTTCATACCATTTGGCTTACACCAATGTGTCACACTTCCTTTGGGGCTGTTTGGGGCACCCGCTACATTCTAGTGGCTTATGGACAGGGTCTTCTGCCCCCATGCCTTCTATGCAGCCGCATACTTAGACGACATTATAATCTATAGTAATGACTGGCCGTGACATCTGCAACACCTGAGGGCGATCCTTGGATCACAGAGGTGAGCAGGTCTCGCAGCCAATCTGAAGAAGTGTGCAATTGGGAGGCTGGAAGTATGGTATCTGGGCTTCCACTTGAACAATGGGCAGGTGTGTCCCCAAATTAATAAGACAGCAGCACTTGCTGCCTGCCCGAGGCCCAAGACCAAAAAGTGGGTGAGACAGTTCTTGGGGCTGGCTGGCCACTATTGTAGGTTTATAATTAATTATTCGGATGTTACCAGCCTGCAGACTGATCTCACTAAAAAGGTGGCACCAGATCCGGTCCAGTGGATGGAGCAATGCCAGCAGGCTTTCTCTGAGGTGAAGGCTGCACTGTGTGGGGGGCCACTGTTACACTCCCCTGACTTTTGTCTCCCCTTTAAGTCGCAGATGGATGCATCAGACAGAGTACTGGGGGCCATTCTGTCCCAAAAGGTGGAGGGGGAGGATCGCCCAGTGTTGTACATCAGCAGAAAGCTGTCGGTGCACGAGGGATGCTACAGCACGATAGAGAAGGAGTGCCTAGCCATCAAGTGGGTGGTCCTCGCCCTCCGCTACTACCTGCTGGGACACCCTTTCACCCTCTGTTTGGATCACGTGCCCCTCCAGTGGCTCCGATTCATGAAGGATGCCAACATGCAGATCACCCGTTGGTATCCGGCACTCCAGACCTTTAACTTCAAGGTGGTCCACAGGCCGGGAGTGCAGATGATCGTGGTGGACTTCCTTTTCCGTCGGGGGGGGGGATGGGAGTCAGCTGCAGTCGGGCTGTGGGGGGCAGTCGGGCAGCGGGGGTATGTGAATTAACCTGTATTTGTGTGTCTTCTCCAGTGACTGCACCCTATATAGGAAAGAGAGAGAGCAGAGGAAGGGAGCTCTCTCCCCAACCAGACGACTTGTGTGTGTGTGTGTGTGTGCGCGCGCGCGCACACACGCATGCGTGTGTGGCTGGGAGATTATAAAAACACTGAAAAGTGCAAAATAAAGAGTTTTTTGGAAACTGGCCTGCCATACTTCTGTGCTCCACCCACCCGCTCAAAGTTCTACAGACACTAAATGAGATAATCACCTAATAGAGTTGAAGGAAAACTCTGGAGTGAAATGCTTTTTAGGTATATTTTTGCATTATTGGGAGTGCGTACGTTGAGTTGCTATCACAATCACGTCAATCGGATGTGTTTTGAGAAAATTTGTTTTTGGTGATTTCAACCGGAAAGTACTAACACAGCAGTGCCCAGGGCATGTCTTTTTGCCGATATAAAAGGTTAGTTTTAAAACCATTGCAAAGCTCAAAACAACATGACAATTCTGTGGAAGTGAGTAGAGGTCCTACAAACAAAACGAGGTGTCTCTGGCTCTGCAAGTGTACGGATAGAGTGTGTAGAATAGTAAATACAAAGCCAGTGACCTTACCTGAAGTTGGGCTTCCTCAGACACCATCTTCAGTGGACAGTCCGTAAAAGTCAAGTGCCGAGTGCAGAGCCCATCGTGCATTTCCAGCGGGATGGGCTCTGCACTCGGCACTCATGGACTGTCCACTGAAGATGGCATCTGACTGACGTTTTTGGACTGTGGGGGAAACCGGAGCACCTGGAGGAACCCCACGCAGACACGGGGAGAACATGCAAACTCTACACGGAAAGGACCTCGCCGCCCATGGAGCTCGAACCCGGACCTACTTGCTGTGAGGCGACAGCACTAACCACTACACCACCATGCCACCCACCTTATTCCTAAGTTATTGTTATTAGTCTGCATTTTCACTCCTTTCCTTCAGACAGAACTGAATTAATTTTGACTGAAAAATTCACTGTAAGCGAACAAGCTCTCAAGTTTGCAATACAAATACTGAGAGGAAGAATGTGTTAAATGTATTATTTGTAAGTCAGACAAATATGATAAATTCCAGGGGGTGAATACACATGCAAGTGCAAGAATAAAAATTACTGTAAACAGTATAAAATATAAATTGTTGATAATTGTATAAATAAGTACAAAATACCAAATTATGCATAAAGGTTAACCTAGCCAGTAACTGACAATCATGACAGAATGTAGGTAAGTATGGGTAGCATTTTTTTTTTTTTAAATATGATCGACAGCTTATTCAGCCGATTTTTTTTTTTTTAGTTTCTCAATTAATTTATATTTAAGATATTGTGAACCTGCAATACATTGTTTACCACATTAATTATCTGTTTGTAGCAAATGTTGACTTGTTTTATACACAAAAATGTAGATTACTTTGCATTGTGTATGATTCAGAAATGTAAAAAGGGAGTCTATTAGGTCATAATTTGTCTTCATTCAAATTTTACTGTAAATATTGAGAATCTAAAGTAGGATGAGGTTACTGTACCTTTATGATGTAACTTTAAATGATTAGTTAAGGTACAGCAGTATTCCTGAAGGTAATTGTGTTCCTAAAATAATTTAAGGTAAACAGCATTCAGGTTACCATGGAAATAAATACAAGCTAAATGTGCAATAGATATTACTCTGGAGAGAATCAGCCCAATGACAAGGAAAAAATAACTTCGTCCTCTTTCCTAACAGAAAAAAGCACACTGCAGTCCTGTAAAATACCCTGAAACCTGTTTTTCAGTGGAATGATTCCACACCATCACTGGAGTATCACAGTTCACATGCAGTTACAGTACATTAGACCTTTAGCAGATGTTCTTATCCACAGAGACTTCCAGCTTACCCTGAGGAGCAGTCAGGAGTTTGGTGCCTTGCTCAAGTTCAAGAAAATATATTCAACACACCAAGGATATGAATCTTAGAATCAAGCTTCTGTTACAGAGCTAAGGGCTGCTAGGTTTATTAAATATCCATTTTCACCTTCTTCATGACTAACTTACTTCCTAAGACTGTTTATTTACAGATAGTTCCTGCTGTTATGAAGCAAAGACAGAGACTTACAGCAAAACAGGAAAAGAAGAGTCCAGAGAATATTTTTTCCTGGGAAAATATTCACCACATTTTCAGCCATAATTTGCTTTTTTCAGTCCACCATTTTTCCTGCTGTCCTTCACTTCAGTTTGTGAAGAATTCAGTGCTGGAATAGAGTCGGTGTGTGTTGGGGGAGGGGGAGCTGATGGGTGTGTTATGGAACGCCAAAAAGGTCAAAAGGGTCTTAAACATTGTAACTGAAGAAATAATAATTTAAAGCATATATACAGAACCATGGCCTCACTTTCGTTTATAAATGCCTTGAGACCTCAAGAATGGTACAGGAATAGTTTTAGGCATTAACAATAAATCTAATATAGTACATTTTACGATTAAAGAGATTTATATAGGTAGCGGTGTGAGTGAATGACCTTGACGTTCATGACGTCACAGCAGGAAGTCTATCGGTTTCATCACTATACTAAAACACAGAGCTGACTGCAACGCCGATCCTCCATTTTGAGCTAATTTATCGCCATGCCACGTAGATGTGCTGCTGGCCGGTGCAGCAACATGACAGAGGGTGGATTTACGTTGCATTCACGGCCCAAGAATGTTCAAACTGTAAAGACTTTTTGCGAGAAGTTCACGAGCACATTGGGCACCTATGAAGTGGTCTCTCCTCTGCTCTGCACATTTTACTGAAGACTCGTACGAGACCTCTAATCTGTTGAGGAGCGTTGGCTATAAGCCAGGATTGAAAGAGGGTGCAGTACCGGCAACTAAAGGAAAAGAAAACTACAAGAAAAGGAAAGTGAGTTCAGTTGCACCAGTCCTCCCGGAGTGAGCAGACGGTTGTTGGTAGAACCCGGAATGGAATGGGACGGGACATATCGCTCGGGCAGTGACCTCCCCATAGTTGTTGTTAAAACCGGTGACGTCCTGTTCCGTCCCGGGTTTTAGTAATTGCCTGAGCTGAGCAGTAATGGCGGAGTACACAGTGTGAAGAAAAGTGAATGAGTGGAGCAGCCGTCTGATTTCTAAACTGGATATCGCTGCCATCTCACCTTTACATGGAAGAACTGAATGAACAGAGAACTGAACAAACAACTGGAAGTCAGATTGTTTCAAAAACAATCGGCCTTCAAGAAGCGAGAACACAGACGGGTAAGCTCTGACTCATTTGTGTAAAAAAAAAAACCCAACATCGTTTCCCTGCGTTTAGATTAATCCATGTAACGTGTATTGTGTGTTTAAGTTAGCGGTATGAGATTATTTAATTTGCTTCAGAATGCGATTGTCTCAGTTCATCTGATTATTTAATGAGCCTTTTACGTTTTATCAGTGAAAATGCATGCATGTACAGTATGTTGCATAAGTTATAACACCCGTCCTGTTTTAATGAGAGTCAACCCACAGTCAGAGACGTCAAATCAGTCTTAGTTGAGCGAGTCGGTAACGCCATTTCTTACTTTCATCATAAATTTTTATTGATATGACTTTGGTCTATAGCTGTAAAAGGCCTCGGCCTTAAAACAGCTTCCAGCTGTGACGTCACATGCTCAGGGCTGGCTGGCTCAGCGGGGCGGCGCCAATCACAACTTTACGGTCGGTTTTAACTCAAAAATATAAATTTTATTCCCATTTATGCAGCATACAAGAGTCGAGAATGGAGATACTATCCACTCAGAAATTTAATTAAAAATAAAAGTTCTGTGTATCTGCTTTAAACATTCTTTTCTCATCATCAGTATTAATGGGGATTTAAATTCTTGGTGGAAAAAAAACAAACTATGTTCTTTACAACAAAGAAACTCATGGAATGTAAGTTAAAACTGCATGGAAATGAACTGGAGAAAGATGAAAATGAGTTTCTTGGGAGTTTATTTTGATCAGAGACTCACACAGAGGGAACATACCGTATCAGATATGCTGTTAATAACTGCAAGAAAGTTCTAAATGTTCTGCGGTGTCTTGCAGGATTGGAATGGGGAGCTGATTTCACGTCTCTGAAATGTATTTACTGTATGTCGCCTTGATTAGATCGAGGTTCGACTCCAGAAGTCTCGCATATGGATCAGCAGCAAAGCCGTGATGGCAGAGTTGGACGTTATACAAGCTCAGGCCGTAAGGGCGTGTCTCGGGGCAGTTCGAACCGCCCCAGGGTGTGCACGCCAAGTTGAAGCAGGTGAACATGATCCTCTTCCAGAACCAGCCCCAGTTCTTCTGGACACTTTGACCGTCACACTCACTTCTTCATTTTACACCAAAAACCAGCAGCCTTCATTATATTTTCTTTTTTGGTATGGTTTTATGTTAGGCTGGCGACCTAAGCACCAGCAGATGGCAGTGCATACGAACGCAGCAGCTTTGCTCTCCTCAATGCGGTTGTTTCTTTTGTCCGTCTTGTTTGTTTTTTTGTTGGCGGGAACCTTGACATATAAACGGCAAGACTTGTTAAGGATTGGGACATTGGGTGGTGATTCGGATTTCACCAAAAGTTTTAACATTGACTATCTGCCACCAAAGATTGCACAACCAGCGGGGTGTTCGTGGATCACCATACCAAGTGGAAGATGCAAGAGGTGGTGCAGGGAATGATGCCAGAAGTGCTGCTGTAGATATGGCATTCAGGCCCAACTGAGGGAAGCCCTGCACAGGCCAGCACTATCCAGCATCTTCCTGACCAATGCCAGATCGCTCAGTAATAAGATGGATGTGCTAACGCTGATCATCGATGCACAAAAATCAGTGCAGAACTGCTTGTTGATAGTGATAACGGAGACATGGCTGCACTCAGGAATCCCGGACGAGTCTCTCATGCTGACGGGACTCACAGCCCACTGGGCTGATAGAAACGGTGAGTCCAGTAAGAGCAGAGGCAGAGGGCTGTGTATCTACTCTAACAGTAGGTGGTGTACAAACGCTATGGTGATTGGGAGACACTGCTCACCTGATCTGGAGTTTGTCACACTGAGATACCAGCCTTTCTATTTGCCATGTGAGTTTACTGTTGTTATTGTCATGGCTGTTTACATACCACCCAGCACTAATGCTAATGTAGTAATAATAATAATAATAATAATAATAAGTTCAATTTATATAGTGCCTTTCACAAACCCAAGGACATTTTACACAGGAGTGTCACGCTCCCGGGCTCACCTAACACTCAGGACTCCACTTCCCACAACCCCCCTCACACACCAGTCACTACCATGTGCACTCCATCAGCCAACCTGGAGCCACTTCCTAGGAGTGACTCCCACAAGTTCTAATTACCATCACCTGTACCTTTTTGTTTCCATTTCTATTTTTACCCCTTTGTTTGTTTTGTTCCTCGCAGAGTATTGCCTCCATATTTTGTGAGCTGACTTAGCATTACCATTCTGGTTGTATTCCTGTGGATGACCCATTTTGCCTTCCGGTTTTCTCCCATCTTGCCTAGCCCTTGTGTTTGTTTGCTCGTTTCTCTTTCTTCCCAGTTTCTTGATCCTCGCCTGTTTTCCGACCACGATTTGTCTCTCGGTATTGGCCTGGCCTGGCTGTTGTACATTGTCATTTTCCATTGCGCTCATTAGAACCTGGAGTTCATTCAATATCTGCGAGCATCTGGTTTATTACAGCCGCATTACAGAATACTGTGCCATCATGCAGACGGTGGATTAGACAGACCTACAGATAGCACGTAGCAGCCAAGGACAAATGCTTGGACAACATCACCAGCATTTCGACTCCGTGACTCAGTCCATCCAGAATCTTATGCAGCAGCAAGGTGAGCAACAAAAACAACTGATGCAGATTGTTGAAAGCATGAAATAAATCACCACCCAACTCCAACGACTCAGCTCCTCTGGCTTGCCTATGGTTACTAACCAAGCTGCTCCCACCACGGCTGATACCAGTTCGTTTGTTGTCAGTTAACTGGATAAATTTGATTGCTCACCTAATCAGTGTAAATGGTTTTTGTTACAATGTTGAATATTTTTTGCAAATTTGCCTCTGAGCTCTGACAAGGCTTGTATTTCTTTTATGATTTCTTCCCTTACAGGCAAGGCCTTATATTGGACTACCGCAGTTTGGCCCATAGTCCAGTCCGACACTTACAACAATTTTGTTAAAGAATTTAGAGCAGTTTTTGATCACACCAATGAGGGCCACTATCAAGGGGAATTATCTGTTTACATCAAGGTAATCGCTGAGTTTCTGTCTACACTTTGCAATTTTGCACTCTTGCAGCTGGGAGTGGTTGGAATAAGATGGCTTTACTAGTGACATTTCGCAATGGATTGAACTCTGACATACTAGCGGAAATGGCTAAATCCCTAGAACCTATCCAGTGTGACTCATTCCATTTGTCTGTGGAGGAGAAGCAATGATGTTTCCATGATGGGCTGTGCCTCTATTGCGGAACTGCAGGTCACATTCTACGTGACTGTCAAATCCACCAATGCAGTACTTCAGCACCGACCCCGGGAAAGCACATGGAGTCTGCTCCATGCGCTAATGTGGTGAGTGCACCCACTAAGGGGTTGGTCTCCAAGTCCTTCCTCCTATCTGTGACAGTTAACTGCCCTCAGTCTGTCTTTGTGTTCTCTGCATTAATTGATTCTGGAGCTGAAGGGGACTTTATCCACGCCGAGCTGGTGGAGCAACTCCAGATTCCTGTGGAGCCACTGGAAGAGCCACTGAGACTGACTGCTGTCTATGGGGATCCCGTGGGAGAAGGACTTGTTAACCGGATTATGAAACCCATTAATATGACTGTCAGTACATTACATCCTGAATAGATTTGTTTTTATGCCTCTGCCACCATAAGGTGCAGGAGGCATTATGTTTTTGGGTTGCCCATCTGTGTGTGCGTCCGTCCGTCCATGCGTCTGTGCGTGTGTCTGTCCTGAAACCTTGTGAATGCGATATCTCAAAGGCTAATGAAAGGAATTTCACCAAACTTTCACTATTTGTGTGCTTTGGGACAAACATGAACTGA
>JAPEIY010000007.1:301264-316101 GCA_026122135.1 Cathorops aguadulce | reverse complement strand
ATTAAGTGTATAAAAACATTTAATACAGCATTACGAGGTAGCATACACAGAACGAGCAAAATGGCGCATGCGCTTAAGCTTGTTGTATTTAATGCTCCATTCCTTGTTCTCTGAAGAAGACAGTCTTTGCAAATCCATGCACATGGTTTACTACGATGGCTCATTGCATTCACTCAATAATAAAAATTTCACCAGATTATCTCATAATTATGAGATAATATCTCAAAATTATGAGATAATATCTCATAATTATGAGATAACTTGTGTTCTGACCATCAGTAGTGTTGCCAGATTGGGCGGTTTCCCGCCCAATTGGGCTACTTAGGATGGCCGTCTGCAGGTAAAAATGGGTAAAAAGGGTATTTGGGTGGGTTTTTCTGCAGACTTTTGGCCATAGAAAGCAATAGAATTTAGTTAAAATTGGGTGGGATTCAGTGCTTCCAGGTGGATTTTGAGCATTTTTGGGCTGGAAATCATCAGTCTCACCTGGCAACCATGCCAGTCCCAGACCTTGCTGAGGGTTGCTTTCATGGCTGTGACTGGAACAGTCTCGAAACAGGTAGGTTCTAATCAACTAAAACTGTTTTTATAGCCTAAGAAAATGGATTCGTGTGACATTTCTCTGTAGTTGTTCATAACCTACCCTAGGGGTTCGACTGTCTTTAATATGTTCTTGGGTTCACATTCGATTGAATCTTAGCTAGCTAACCTAACCAGACCAGCTAACCAAACGGCAATATCTGATGTGCATGTGCTGTCTGTCTGCCCTGCAGCCTGATGGATTTAACTGATGATGGCCTGTGGGGTTTTCTTCGGGGACGCGGAGTCTCCGAAGATGGAATCAGCCAAATGCAAGCCGACAAGGTGAGGCGATGTGCAAATGTGCTTGAGTAGACATGCTGTTCGGTGTTAAGGCTATGCTCCTCGTGTCAGTAGGCACTAGTTCAAGGACTGCACGGTTCCAGTACTTGAGGAGTGCTAGCTGCTAGCTAAATCTAGTGAGTTGCTTTGCAGCCTTCTAACCATCGAAACTCGGCTCATTAAGAAAATTCAGACTGAGAAAACCGTCACGCTTTATGTATAATTAATGTACCATGCGTTTATAAAACAGTAAATGGCCGAATGACCGCACGGTGTAAGATTCGAGCCCCAATTTATATGCTGATTACAAATCATTTCTCAGCTACTTTGAAACTCTCGCCACAGAGAGTGGGCTGCATAGGCTCAAATTAAACTTCGAACGAACCTAAAGACAATGAAGCGGAGTTTAACAATCACAAACATGTATTGAAGGGAGTGCCCAAACGCCGGCATGAGAGGGACTGCATTTTAAATTTAGCTCGCGAAAACATTCTTATTTAAAACTCGCTCTGACACATTCCCTAGGCTAATCATTACTTTCTGTCCCACAAGACTGTTCACTTGTTGCATCGGAAAAGCAAGGACTCCGAGTGTAGTTTGTAGGGCCTATTCAAAATTGGTACAGGGGAAACGAATAGTAAAGAATATATGTCGTGAAATGTATTATGAGATGGAAGCCTGTCGCCGCTGAATTCTGTTCATCAAGCTGGTTTTGAACATGCTGGACGTCAAACACTTTTGTCCAACAATTTACAAACGGTGTCCGTGTCCAGCATATTCAAAACCTGCTTGGTGAGCAGGACGATTAATCTGCCTGTAGGGTTGTACTTGTACAACCAAAGTACTGTGTAAAGAGTTTGCTCTGTGTATGAGTCAATGATCATCACAACCGGTTTAACGTTAATGTATTTTACTTCAACTGAATATGGCTAGCAGTGGCGCAGAAATGGAACTAGTGAGATGAGCATTCCGATTGGCCCACGTCACACAAGTACGGTGGCCAGTGATAAACAAACATAATCATTTACGAAATGGTGTCCAGCATAAAATATGTTTGGTGAGCAGGACAAGTAATCTTCCTGTAAGGTTGTACAACCAACCAGTTTAGTAGGCTAGTCCAAGCTCCAGTTGTAACACTTGAAAACGTAAACTACAGTTGGAGAAACGCACAACGATTACAAGTGTATCACTGTACTGTACTGCCCTTGCGTTGCTTATGGCTTGGACTCTTTCCGTGTGACATGTGTAGTTCAAGGCCCTACGCACAGTGGCAATACAACACACCTTTTGAGTTTACAACGGAAAACTAAGATTAATTATCTGACTTGAATGATATATTTTCACTTTATGTGAAATTATTGTGGTGCAAAATTGTGTACACTCCAGAGTGATATTTAATTTGTTTCTCCAAAATTATTTAGGGATGTCCCAATGAGTTAAGATCAGGTGCAGACCTACTTAATCACTTAAACTTTTTTGGGGGGAAATCAGCAGTGGCCTTAGATGTGTGTTAAGGGTCGTTGTCATGTTTGAAAATAACCGAGTGAGGATGGGCATAGAGTGATTGCAACATTGTCACTATTCATAGAGCAATATATCTATGTAACCCCACATAAGGATACTATCCATACCATGTTTCACTCTAGGCACCATGCGTCTTCGAAAACGTATTTCTTTTACAAAATGTTACTTATCAAAAGTGGTGTACTGTGCTGGGTACTGTATATGTAATAATGGCCACTAGATGGCAACACAAACATTTCCTCACAACCTATGCTTAAGATGTACTGAGCAGACAGGCAGAATTCAATTAGATAACTGAATTAACTTAAAAGGGATAGGATGATTTAAATTTGCTTTTATGTCTTCTCATTGCAACACAAGTAACCTATTCTCCTTTTCTAAGTCTGGCTGGTGGTCACCCTAACATATTCAAGATATAGATGTATGACGTTCATTATGTGTTAAGAGTTATATCAAATCTTAACATTTCTTTTGTTTCAGACATGTAAACGTTTTTATCTTTTACCTAAAACTTTTACATGTCTGAAACAAAAGAAGCTTTAAGATTTGATACTCAAGATATGCCCTACCTCTTTACACTGGAACATTATGTATTTTGGGGCCTTCATTAAAGCTATTAAAATAGAATCTAGCTAAATTAATAGGCTGACTAATGCATATTTGAATGTACAGGTCAGATAGTAATTTAGATGTTTATAGAAAACAATTTGAACAGATGGGTTTAAATTTTCTAGACTACACAGGTATTTTAAATACCACATTTTAAAAATGTTGAGTGTGGATATGAATAGTATAGTAAGTGGTGTCTTTTCTATGTTGGTTTTTGTAATTGTAATTATTTTTTTGTGTGTATTCTTCACAGATTGATGCATTTGCCATTCAAGACATAGATGATGCATCCCTTGCATGTTACATACCAGTCTATGGGGACAGAATTGCCACAAGGCGATACTGCATGGACAAACATAAAAGGAAGGAAAATGAACCATTGAGGATGTCACTTCTAGATAAATTGCGAAAGAGAATGAGGACTGGTGCAACAACTCATGGTGAGACATCAGAACCAGGAGCTTCCTCTCTTGGGCTAAGAAGATCTACTACCAAAAATGCTGTCAAGGCCACTCCAAAAATTGAGCTGGGTTGGATCCATGAGGGCAAACAAGTAAGGAAGCGATGTGGTGGAGGCACGAGGGTTCTTGATGTGAACAAGACTGCAACTAAAATGGATTTACTCTCTCTTGCGAAGGAACTGTTTTTTCCAAACGGCAAGTCTAAAAAAGGAAACTGGGAAGACTTCATTCACAATGTGTATGATTTCAAGGAATGCGAACTTGATGACCACACAGATGTTGGTGAACTGTACGCATTGTCGAAGTTTGGGATGTTGCGCTTTTACTTGCACACAGAAGTCCAACCACAAGAAGCAGACACGGAAAAGGAAGATGACAGTGCCCTGAGTGACACTCCCACAGACCAGGACGCACAAAGTGCCCTTAGTGATACTCCCACAGACCAGGACGCACAAAGTGCCCTGAGTGACACTCCCACAGAGCAGGACGCACAAAGTGCCCTGAGTGACACTCCCTCAGAGCAGGACACACAAATCTCTGGTATCCACTTTGAAAATTCATCTGGTTATGAATTCGTAGATCTTCGGTCCCTATCTCCAAAGTCTGATCCAGAAGTATTCCTCGGGCCAGGAGAAGGCACCCCTTCTGAAGGCCAGCTGGATGACACAATTCCACTTGTGCTTAACATCGACTCCCCTGTGACCTCTACCTTTCTACATCCACCTGATGACATTACCACATCCGTACCACTTGTCTCAACACCAACACCTCTTCCTGTGCCAATGTACGAGATTCAAACTTTAAATTCTGAATTACTATCAGTGCAAATAACACTTCACAGGGCTAATCTGTTTGATGAAATGGTCATCCAATTCAAGGATCCCTTTATCCTGGACTACCCATTGAAGTACAGTATGGTCAATGAACGTGGCAGAGATGAGGATGGAGTTGCCAGAGATGTGTACACTGCCTTTTGGAATGAGTTTTTGGACAGGGCTGCAGAAGGAGCAGAGTTAAGAATACCTTCTCTGTCACCGAGATGGCAAGAAGATGAATGGAAGGCTGTGGGAAGAATTCTAGCGAAAGGATGGATGGATCAAGGATACTTTCCGTTGCGCCTTGCCCCGGCATTCACTACAGCCCTCTTATTCGGTGAGCATGCGGTGTCTATGAAGACACTCTTTGAATCATTTCAGATGTACTTAAGTCAGTCTGAGAGAGATCTTATTGACATGGCTTTAAAGGAAGACCTTGACGGTGAGTCCCAGGATGAACTCCTGGATATGCTTGATAGACTGGGAGTGAAAATCGTTCCAAAACGTGAAAATCTCAAAGCAGTACTTCTTCAAGCGGCACATAAGCAGATGATCCAGGAGCCAAAATATGCTCTCGACAATATGGCAGCAGTTGCTGCTAAATGCCTGAAGACCACCATAAACACCCCAGAACAACTGGAAGCCATGTATACGGACAAAAATCCAACATGCCGGAAAGTCCTGAAGCTCATTGACGCCCATCCAGTCTCTGCTGCAGAGAAACAAGCCCTCAAATTTTTCCAGCAGTACATCCGTGGATTACACGATACAGGATTAAGAAAACTGTTGAGGTTCATAACTGGCTCTGACATTATATCTGTATCAAAAATTGAAGTACTTTTCACCAATATAGCAGGACTGTCCCGTCGACCAGTTGCGCACACTTGTGGAGCAGTCTTGGAGTTACCATTCACTTACAACTCCTACCCTGAGCTGCGAATTGAGATGGAAGCAGTACTTTCCAGCAATTACTTGCAAATGGACATTATGTAGTTGCATGAGGTGTACCAAGCCAATCGAGCACCAGAATGAAAGTGTCTGTTCTTCATTGCGTGTTCCGATAAGTTTGCTTTTATATGTAGTACACAGATGTGCCTGATACAAGAACAAGTACTAGCAGAAAACACCATGAAGTAGAAGTCAACTGTATGACATGTAGTATTGTGCTTGGCGGTTACACTGGTCCATTACTTAAGGTACCTTTTTTATGAATGCATTGGCCTGTTACTTGACCTTGTGAATGTATTCTTTTTCAGCATTGATGCGTAAATGCCCACACTGTTTCTGCCTATATGCAGATTTCTTCAGTTTTGTTTGTCTGTTCTGTTTCTGTTCGTCATTGCGTGTTCCAGTAAGTATTTTGTACATAGTATACTTATACATAGTATACAGATTTACCTGATACAAGGACAAGTACTATTAGAAAACACTGCTATGAATTTAGCATTGTGTTACTTTTAAGTCTTTTTTTGATGAATGCATTTAACACTTATTTGACACTCCTTTGGAATGTTTTCTTTTACGCATTGGTGCGTTAATGCCCACCCTGTTTCAGCCTATACTGTATGTGCACATTTCTTTACATATACTCTAATACCATATGTGTTCAATTGACGGTATTATGTGTGTTGTATACCTTTTAACATACATTTTCTTTATTATTTTGATAAAGCAATTCCTACCCTGTTTCTGCACATAGTTGACATGAACTGTAATGCCCTGACCTGTTGAGGCGGCTTTTGAAAAATGTCTTTTTGTCATTGCTGTTTTAAGTGTTCATCGTTGACAGCTGTTTAAATTCCTGTCACTTGAAGTGCCTGAATAAATGGCAGGCTCCAGACACAGAATGCGGTGTTATTATTCTTATGCGAGCACAATGTGATTACAACTTCTGAATTCAGTTGAATTGAGATTGTACTATCACAAACAGTAGTGTAAGTAACTGATGTTACTGTAACTGTTTTCAATATTATTAGATTGTACTGAACATAGTAAAAAACCCTGTAAAACACAACTGAGGCTTAGTCAGAATAGTTAACAAAAAAGCAAATTGTGAATTTCATTCATTAATTTCATTTTAATTATGTACATATGTATTGCTATAGTAAAGAGAACTGTGGGCTACTTGAAATACTGAATAGTGTGTGGCACTATCACATAGGCCTAATACTTACAGTTCATACAGTCTGCTATACCTTAATATTGTTTTAAGTATGAACATAAAGGAACACATCCATGCAAGTTATGCATATGGCTATACTATGGAAATCCGAAAAACAGTCTTCTGTCAATGTGAAGAAATGAAAGGAAACGCAACCTTGCTAAAAACTTGAAGTGTTAACATACTTTTGTGCCAATTTAAGAGATGCATTACCACCACGACTGGGTCTATGGGTGAAACAGGTAAGAATCTGGATTGCAGCATAGTGCGGATCCTAGCTCGTAAAAAAAGGTCCAGTTCGATGGCTTCCTCAACAGTAGTGGGAGGGTGCAGATGATTTTCTGACATTATCAGACAGCAAATGTCAAAAACAGTCTGGTCACAGGGGAGTGGTCCTCTTGGGAGGCATTCTTCTCTGCAAAGTTGTACTTGTTGGGGATGAACCGCTTTTAAGTGGTCTGTTCTGCCAAACAGTTGAGGAATGTTATACATCAGCAGTGGTCGTCCGCTTGGAGTAACGGCATTCCTGCTGGGTTGAATTCTGTGGCAGTTCCATAACTGAACCACTTCCTTCAGCTCTCTCTGGAGGGATACAATTAAGATTAGGCTATTTGTTATCTCAATTCAGGCCAGATGTTCATTCGGCAATATTTAATGAAAATAACGTAATAATTAATGGGTAATGGGTATTCTAATCAGATTATGAGTGGCGCAAGGATAATATATTGTGCGTAAACATAGACCTTTATGTTTGCGCACAATACACCATTTAGCCTAGGCTATGCACGGGGCTTTTTTTACAAGGTTCTGTTGAGTGTCTCAAGGAAATATCCACAGCATGTGGCTATCAAACATCTTCGCATTTGCGAATTACTTTTTTAAATTCATTTGGCTATTAATCCAGTTGAACTGTGACATCGAACAGGAAACAGCATCAGAACACCTTGTCTCTGCCAGAACCCAGGTTTTATAAAGCCTATAAAAGTAATCAGGGGCCTATAAAGCTGGTTCAGGAGTAGGCCTAAACCAGGTTAGAGGTAACTCGTGTAATAGAAGAGCCTGGAGTCCTCCTATTAGATGATTTACCTCTTAACATAACCTGGTTTACTCCTGAAACAGCTAGGCCCCTGGATTTACAGTTGTGCTCAGAATAATAGCAGTGCCTTTACAAAAATGAGTAAATATCAAGATTCTTCAAATAAATTGTACTTTCATGTGCAAAAATGCATTGGGGACACTGCACATTCTATTTCAAAGCAAGAAGGGGGAATGGGAAATTATTTAATTTTATAATATTTCACAGAAAGCGGTGTTCATAGAGGCAGTGTTCAGCAGTGTTGACATCTCTTTGGAAACTCAAAAATGTTCTGTACAAACAAACACATTCTTGAAATTTCTACTTTGCTGAGCATATAACCATTGTTAATAGGCCTAACAGTTTCACATCTGTGGTGCATGGAGTTGACCAACGTCCGGCAATGGTCAACAGCTATTGCAGCCCAGGTCAATTGTATTACATTCTGCAATTTCCTCTGCGTTTCTTGGTTTTACCTCATGAACAGCATATTTTATGTCAGCCCACAAGTTTTCTACGGTATTATGGTCTGGGAATTGTGCTGGCCACTCATGTGGGCAGTCATGGGTAAGCGGTTAGGGCGTCAGACTTGTAGCCCAAAGGCTGCCGGTTCGACTCCCCGCCAGGTTGGTGCATGGGGGAGTAATTAACCAGTGCTCTCCCCCATCCTCCTCCATGACTGAGGTACCCTGAGCATGGTACCGTCCCACTGCTCCCTTGGGGCGCCATTGAGGGCTGCCCCCTTGCACGGGTGAGGCATAAATGCAATTTCGTTGTGTGCAGTGTTCACTTGTGTGCTGTGGAGTGCTGTGTCACAATGACAATGGCAGTTGGAGTTTCCCAATGGGCTTTCACTCCATTAGTTGAATGCTGTTTGTCTGGAACCATAATTTTGCTGGTGTGTTGCCTTGTCCACTTCAAAGGCATTTCCTCTTCAGAATAGGCCTAGGGCAACATGACTTCTTCCAGTAGGCCTATCCTGATGTAGCCTACTCAAACTGATCCATGATCCCTGGCATGTGGTAAATCGGACCAACACCGTAGTGCGAAAACATCCCCATATCATGATGCTTGCACCATCATGCCTAACCAACTTCACTACAATGGCTTGAATTCTTTGTTTGCAGAATGTCCGGCAAACTGTCTGTGACCCTTAGACCCAAAAAGAACAATCTTAACTAATTGTATCTAATAGTGGTGCAAATATCATGAAGGGGATGCTTTTTGCACTACGTTTGTACTACGATGTTGGTCCTATTTACAGCATACCAGGGATCGTGGATCAGTTTGAGTACAAAGATATTGGAGGAAGTCATGTTGCCCTACTAAAGAGGAAATGCCTTTGAAGTAGATGTTTCAACAAGACAATGACCCCAAACACACCAACAAGCTACAAAATCATGGTTCTGGACAAACAGCCAGCTCCTGGAGTGGCCAGCACAATTCCCGGACCTTAATCCCATAGAAAACTTGTGAGCTGACATAAAAATGCTGTTCATGAGGTAAAACTAAACAGTTTAGGCTTGTGGAATGTAGTACAATTAACCTGGGCTGCAATACCGGTTGGCCATTGCCAGACTTGGGTCAACTCCATGCACCACAGATGCGAAACAGTTATCAGAAACCATGGTTATGCAACAAAATATATGGATGCTCATCAAAGTTGATTTTTTAAAGAATGTGTTAGTTTGTACAGAACATTTTTAAGTTTCAAAAGAAAGATGTACACACTTCTATTTCTATGAATATTGCATTTCTTCACTTTCTGTGAAATATTACAAAATAGATTTTCCCAATTTTCTTGCTTTGAAATAGAATATGCAGTGCCCCCAATGCATGTTTGCTCATTAAAGTGCATTTCGTCATTTACTCACCTTTGTAAAGACACTGCTATTATTCTGAGCATAACTGTATGTACCTACCTCTATTATTTCCAGGCAAGTGAACTGAATAAGACTTTTGTCCAGAAAATCTCCAGAGAAATGGTCCTGGTCTTTGAGATCTTGAAACGTGTTCATCCAGAACTGTGCATGGTGCGTTCTGAGAAATCCCCACCATTGTTCAATTCTTTGATTGTGGTTACTTGACCCAGTTATGTAGCATCTGCTGGAAAACTCATCATGATGAGTATCTCTCAGAAACCGTTGCATTTGCTCGACTACACAATTTTCGGTGCCCAAATCTGATCTGATGCGAGAAGCAGTGCCACCTCTTCTCTCAACTTCATCAACGAAGTACCCAGCGATCACTTTGGGGTTACTACTGGTAGAGTATGCATGAAGCCATATCGTCCCCTTAGAATTATAGGGTTCTATCTGACTTTTTTGGCGAAATTGAGTTATTACCATATTCATATTGCAGGGCCACCGCTTAACATGCCAGAAGGGGTTTTTTAAGGTTTTATGCATTTTTGACCGTTTAATCGCCAAAACCTATTCCATATGCCACTTCTGATCTACAGAGTGCAAAATCTTTAAACCTCAATATCTCAGAACTGGTCAAAAGTCAGATAGAACCCTATAATTCTAAGGGGACGATATGACCAGACGCGAAAATCCGTCAGTTGCACCATTAATGCATATACCGTAAGGTTTCAGCTTATCATATGAGTCTATATGCCACAAGAAGTTCGGACCGGGGTTCCTGTAGACACGTCGCCGCAGACGTCTTCTTGACCGCAACTCTACTCCTTCTGGGTCAAGAATCTTCAGCAGATGCCGAACTGTGTCCTGACTAACTACTAAGCCAGCCTGGATGCATTTCAAATGCATGAATTTGTAGCCATGCAACATACCATATTGGTTTAGTTGCTCTTGCACGAACAACGCAACTTCCAGCAGGTCAGATTGGGCTTTCCTCCTGTACAACCCCAAAGACTTCAATCGCCTTCGCAATGTTGACATGCTTATGTTAATCCCATCCATTTTGAGAAATCGTAGTATTTCCCAGTGCCTCATTCCAAGAAGGAAATAAAAGCAAATTCCGCGAGAGACGTCCATTATTGCCTTATTCACAGTCAGAAGTCACTACAGACAAACTAAAGCTGCTAAGTCAATTAGAGGACAGATCTTGCAGACAGTTCTCATAATTATGAGATAATTATCTCAAAAGTTTGAGATAGTATCTCAATTTTGAGATCTCATAATTATGAGATACTTATCTCATAATTATGAGATAATTATCTCATAATTATGAGATAATTATCTCATAATTATGAGATAACCTGGTGAAATTTTTATTATTGAGTGAATGCAATGAGCCATCGTAGCATTACACTTCCTTTTTTTTTTTTTTCCAGTTGATCAACTACTGGGTTCATACAATCGAACTTACTGTCATCAGTTATTTAAAAAAAAAAAAAAAGCCAACTACTAACTAACAGCAGGGCAAGAATATGCAAAATTCAAAACTCTTAGAGCCAGTCAAGATAATACTGGTATCTTATAATGTTCATGTGTAGCATCAGCTACATTATACATTATACATTTTACATTATATCTTGCCTAGCTCAGTTTTTAGCAAAGAAATAGCGACAGCATCTTTCACATCAGTAGTGCACGAGACCACTACAGTTCTAAACATGGCAGATATGTAACCTTCCATCCATCCATTATCTGTAGCCGCTTATCCTGTGTAGGGTCGCAGGCAAGCTGGAGCATATCCCAACTGACTATGGGCGAGAGGCAGGGTACACCCTGGACAAGTTGCCAGGTCATCACAGGGCTAAGATATGTAACCTTTTTATTAATAAAGCATCTGATCAAATCCACTGCCTCTGACTCATTGAAAATTCACATAGCTGAATGTTTCTGAAAGTTTTGTGGGTTTTTTTGGTTTAATAATTAGGCCCAAGAGAGGAGTGTCACTTGACCTTTGCCAGTATGACTTACTGTGCTCTTGCAGTTTGCCAGCTTGTGAATTAGCATTAGCAGATCTTGCACCCAGCTACTGCAAAACTGTTCATGAGCTTCTAGCGGTCTGTAACTTTTAAACTAACACAAAGTGTATGCACTCAATCCAAAAACAAGATAGTTTACAATGTCTGGATATGTAAATGGAGGGTTTGTATTCCAATCTTTGGCTGTTGTTTTGTGCTTAGTCTGTCCAAATAGGATTGCTTGGCGTTTTCCTTTTCTTTCTCTTTTCCTTTCTCTCGTCATCGGCTGTCCATCACTAGTGATGATGACTGCTTCATTAGGATCGCCACAGGGCTTTCCTATTCTCCTCTCCTAACGAAGCACCTTGCACAGTAAGGTAAGACAAGCGATGTCATGCCCCCATCGTATTGTCTCTCTGGACCTCCAGACCTGCCAAGTGGTTTACAAAAGTGCCACAGACCTGACGGGTATGGAAGTTGCCCCACAGTGACAAATGACTTGCTGAATGATGCCATCCATTAGCCATCTGAGTGGCTCTTCCGCATGCCATGTGGTGGTGTGTCATTGACTCTGTTGGGTTCATCTGCCACATTGTACTGAAAAGTGCCCTGCTGCCAGTGCCTTATTGGTGACGTCCTATTTAACCCATAGCTGGAACCCAGGCAGGTGCTACCACTCTGGGTCAGAGCAGACCTGGGATCAATGGTGATTAAGGAGTAGCTCCACTTTCCCCAATACTCAAGTCCTCCCAGACCTGAGACTCACCACCAGCTGCAGTTTAAAATCATACCCAGGACTAGTGCAGGCACTTATGGATGCAAGCACAGGGGAGACCGGGGGCTTCGCAAACAACACGCTGAGCCAAATCGAGGAGCAGGAATCATATTCAGGAAATGAGCAGGGGTCAGTCGATCAGCAAATGGCAAAACTAAATGTAAACACTGGTCATACATGGAAGGTCAAGCAGAAATCAAAATGGCTTGGTAAAATTAGTCACGGGACATTAAATGATACTTCGAGAGGTTGGGAAGTGAAAGCTGAGCTTATATAGGTGAGATGGTAATTGCTGGATGAGAGACAGGTGGTGTGATTAATAGTCAGGTGACAGAGGGTGCTGTGACTCTTGGAGCTTGTAGTCTGGAGCGGCCATGTTTGGAGGCTGCTCCGAACTCGTTTTCAGTGCCATTACTGACAGCAAACCCCCCAGGAGCAATTATCTTTCTTGGTCACCCTCTCCCTCTAGGTGCAGGTTTGTTAGGGTGTTGGCTGTGGAACTCTTATGTAAGGAGAGGGTCCAATATGTCCCTGGAGTTCACCCAGTTTCATTCCTCTGGGCTATAGCCCTCCCAATCTACCAGGTATTCTAGCTGCCCCTGTCTGCAGCGGGAGTTTAAGATCTTATTTACCTGGGAGATGGGTTCGCCCTCGATGTCAGGGGAGGGGGGCTCTTGGGTGGGTGTATCCATGGCTAGAGGACCTTGTATGGCTGGTTTTAGGTAGGAGACATGGAAGGTAGGTGCCATTCTGCTGTGAGTTGGGAGTTCTAGTCTGTAGGATACCTCATTGGTCCTGTGCAGTACCTTGTATGGGCCAATGTAATGTGCTTGCAGTTTCTTACACATATTAGGTTCCCTTAGATCCTTTGTGGAGACCCATACCTGATCTCCTGGAGCATATTCTGGGTTCTCACTTCTGTGTTTATCTCCATCCATTTTCTACCACTTATAGTGTTTATCTGCATATTGTTTATACTTGGCATTTACTAGTTTCAACCTCTAGTGAACCTCCTCCCACACCTGCTGGCTTCTTTTGAACTGGATGTCAACTGCTGGTAACTGGGTGGGTGTGTCATCCCACAGGAACACGGGGTTGAGAGTCAAGTATGCACTGGAATGGTGTCAACTGAGTAGAGGAGTGCTTGAGCAAGTTCTGTGCATACTCAGCCCATAGGAGAAACCGTGCTCAGTCCTTCTGGTTTCTCAAGCAGAATATTCTCAGGAAACAACCCACCTCCTGACTGGTACATTCCACCTAGCTGTTTGACTGTGGGTGGTATCCGGATGTGAGGCTTACTGATACTCCAAATATTTCCATAAAACTCAACCAAAGCTGGGAGATGAATTGAGGACCCCAGTCACTTATTATGTCCTCAGGGATACCAAAATAGTGGAAGATATGATTAAAATTTTGTTCAGCTGTTTGGAAAGCAGTGGGTAGATTAGGTAGTGGGATGAATCGGAGCACTTTGGAGAATCTGTCAATGATTACCATGATGACTGTGTTACCTTGTGATAGTGGTAAATCCATGATGAAATCTGTGGCAATGTGTGACCAGGGTCTCTGAGGCACTGGGAGAGGGCAGAGTTTCCTGGTAGGTGGGGCATGTGGTACCTTGGCCTGAGTGCACACTGAACATGAGGAGACAAAATGATGAATGTCAGAGATCATGTTCTCTCACCAATATTTGTTCCTGATGAGTTGGTATGTGCGATGACTGCTGGGATGACCAGTGGCAGGGGAAGAGTGGGCCCAGGTGATGAGCTTCCCTCTGAGGTCAGGTGGGACATGTAGGGGAGTGGCAATAGTACTGAAGTCCTGAATGAAGTGCCAGTAAATGTTTGCAAAGCCCAAGAAGCATTGCAGTTCCTTAACCGATGTGGGTGTGGGCCATGATGTGACTGCTGAGACCTTTGTCTGGTCCATGCTTACTCCCTCAGAACTGATTATGTACTCTAGAAAAGAGATCTGATTGACATGAAATTCACATTTCTCTGCCTTGACAAAGAGATGGTTCTCGAGCAGTTGAGATAGTATAGACCTGACATGTTCTAAATGATTGTCTTTATCAGGGGAGTAAATCAAGATATTGTCAATGTAAGCAATTACAAATTTCCACAACATGTCCCTTAAGACATCATTTATCAGACACTAGAAGACGCTTGGTGCTGAAGAAAGGCCATAAGGCATAACCAGGTATTCAAAATGGCCGGTGGTGGTGCTAAAAGCCATCTTCCATTTGTCACCCTCTCAGTTTGGAAAAGATCTTAGCTGATCTTAATTGTTCCAAGGCAGAAGACACCAGAGGGAGTGGATATGGGTATTTCACACTGATTTGATTTAGTCCTCGGTAATCAATACAGGGCTGGAGACCTCCTCCCTTCTTTTCAATGAAGAAGAAGCTTGCTGACACTGGAGAGGTAGATGGTCTGATGTAACCTTGTTTCAGCACCTCTTGTACATATTCTTCCATGGCAGCTTGTTCCTTTAGGGACAATTTTGGGATTCAGTTTTGAGGAGGAGTCTTGCCTGGGAGGAGGTCAAAGTTTGCAAAGCCCAAGAAGCATTGCAGTTCCTTAACCGATGTGGGTGTGGGCCGTGATGTGACTGCTGAGACCTTTGTCTGGTCCATGCTTACTCCCTCAGAACTGATTATGTACTCTAGAAAAGAGATCT
>JAPEIY010000007.1:20883-30964 GCA_026122135.1 Cathorops aguadulce | reverse complement strand
CCACTACACCAAAAATTGGATCCCCCCCCCCCCCCCCCTCCTTTTTTTATTACTAATTTTCACAAGGGGTTCCAGTAATTCTGGAGGGCACTGTGTAATGTGTAATATATTAGTGTGTGTCCATAAATATTTGGGCATTGACGGTTATTGTTAACACATTTCTGTCCACCACAGAAATTAAATATTGAATATGAGCTCCAAGTGCAGACTTTAATTCGAGGGAATTTGCATTGAAGTTGGGTGAATGAATGGTTTAGGAATTCTCTCACTTTTTATGGGACCAAAAGTAATTGGACAAACCCACAAGTAATTGTTACTTTTAATACTCTGTTATTAATGCTTTGCAGTAAATGACTGCCTGAAATCTGGAACTTGTACACATCACCAGATGCTGGGTTTCTTCTTCAGTGTTGATCTGCCAGCTTCACTGCAACTGACTTCACTTCCAGGTGTTTGTTTGTTTGTTTTTACACTGGGGTGTTTTTCCTTCACTTTTGTCTTTTGCACATTCAGTTGGATGACGCTCAGGTGATTGACTTGGCCATTGCAGAATATTTCACTTCTCTGCCTTTTTTTAATTGCTTTTTGAAATACACTTCCACTCATTGTCCATCTGCACTGTGAAGCTCCATCCAGTGAGTTTTTAAGCATGCACCTAAATGTTTGCAGATAATATCACCTTGTACACTTCAGAATTCATTCTGCTGCTTTGGTCAGCAGTCACATCATCAGGAACTCGAGATCCAGTTCCACTGGCAGCTGTAAACCTCCACGCCATGAGATGAGGTGGTATACTCCAAATGCTATACTTGAAATAAAACTAGCCCTTTTATCTACCTACTGGTACGTGAAATAATTAGGAAATAACAGAAACTTGGCCATGGAACGGCTGAGCAATCAATTGTCCAATGGATTTTGGGGATGTATAAGTTTTGGGACAGACAAATACTGTAATTCCAGCACTGTTCACCTGATTTGGGTGTAAATTCACTCAAAGCTGGGAGTCTGTGTTTTGAGCTCATATTAATAATTTAATTTTAACTCCAGTATACTATAGTAGATATCTAAGATAACAATAACTTGGCCAATATACAAATGCCAAATACTTATGGACCTGTGTATGGCACACGCACGCTTTTCTTTCTTCATGGTTTCTCAGGATTCATGCTGAATGTTTGATCAGTTTTTAAAGGAAGTGATTTCAGGCACCTTGTCAGAATATCAGACAATTTTCAGTTCAGATGTTGGGAGAAACGTGAGCGTTTGTGGCTTTGTTCTGGTGTGAAGAAGCTTAAATTCATTCAGATAAAAACATCATTGCAGATAGCGAGTACTATCAGCTCCCACAAACCCAAAGTATTATAGTCTGTTTTGATACAAAACAGAGTCTGAGAATGTAATGAAAATTTTGAACCGTACACATTCTTTTGTTAAATCACAACTTTTTCTCTTTTCTTTCTTTCTTTCTTTCTTTCTTTCTTTCTTTCTAAAGCAATCTTTGCCAAACATGCAAGCAGGCCAGTGCACCAATTTGAAGTGATCCAGGGTTTCACCTCAAAAAGAAAAGCTGTACACTTTTTTTTTTGTATTTTCGTATCCTTCAGCATAAGGCAGGTTTAATACTAATAGCGCTATATATTTTTCTCTACAGCAAGAACTCTAGGCATTCCACTAGAATAAAGGGCAGGAAGGGGAGACGGACATGCTGCTCTCCTCATTGCATTTTGTTTGAAGAGGAAAGTTCTCAAGTAGGCAGTGTACACCAAGCTATATTTAAAGAAAAAAGAGATTAAAAAAAATGAAATGACCTATAAATGTGCACATTTTACTACCAAACAAGTGTTTAATCTCTGCACAGAAAGAGTATCTGCATATATAATATATATTTTTTAATTAATCAACTGAATGCATCTGTTTTCTACATACAGCTGACGTTGTACATTAAGAATCTGTAATTATCATCCTGTTTTCAGAGTTTTTAATCTAATACTATTTACGGATGTGGATGTTTGGGTGTGGTGTTATTTTACTAATAATTTGGGGTGCGTTGTCTGTTTCTGTGCATAACCACTCTGCTGACCCCCCCCCCCCAAAAAAAAACCCGCTGGATGCTGTGAGTCAGCTCGATGCCGTGCCAAACGCCCCCTTGTCTCCTTGTCCTCCTCTCTCTCTCTCTCTCAGGCTCCTTGTCATGCACTTCGGCCTTCGTTAGTTGTGGGAGTTGAAGGTCGTTACCAAGCAACTGTATAGCATTTCTTTTTCTCTTTCATTCTCTCTTTTTCCTGTACATCCATCATCACCAGGAATCCCGTGTCTTCTGTTCACTTCAGTGCTTTGTGCTGCTTCTCGTTTCTGTCCGAAATGCCATTTTCTCCTCATTTCTGTGTTTTTTCACTGCAATACCCTCCAACCTTCTTGTTCTCTTTAAATTTAAAAACACTTATGTAGCAAGATAGCAGTGTCTGATATCACCATTTCAGTCTTTCAACTCGGGGAGAAACTGACTCCCCCCGCCCCACTGTTATTTACATCTGTCCATAAAGAATACAATCACTGAAAACATTTTTAATCTCTGTGTCATTCCTTTGAATGCACAAATTGTCAGCTTATAAAATATTTTTTATCAAATGTTTTAGTACGAGTGTTCTAAGTGTGTTGTAGACACAGGCACAGCATTTTAATCTTTCCCCTCTTTTCCATGGCTGTGGAATTTGGCTGTAATTATTCAACGTTATTGGCAGCTGGATGTCTCTCTGGGAATTGTTTTGTTTACTTATCACACGTTCACTGAGGAAATCCCCAGCATCCTCTGGGGTAGAGCTGCCTGCAAGATGACAGTGGGTGGATGATGAGTCCCTAAGAGAAGGGTCTCCTCCTAAACCAAGATCATCCACATCATCCCAGAAGATGGTATCACTGTGACAGCTTATCCGGAGTATCCCTGCCCCTGATGCTGCCTGCTTCATCACTTGTTGGATTTGCTCATCCCTGAGTGGATGAAACCAGATGTGCTCTATGGCTGCTAGTTATACCCATCATCCTGCACTTTGTTTTCCAAATTACAAATGTCTAGACGTAGCATGAGATGAAGGCTTTCCTGGTGAATCTAGTCTGAAGTTAACCTGCTACATCAAACCGTTGTGCCTGCAGTTGTGACTGCACTTACAGATTGGACACAATGCAACACTTGGTACATACACACTGAAATGTAAATAAAAACTAAAATCCTTTGTTAATTCTTCAGTGTTACCTATTTATAAAGCTTCTGTGCGAAAAATGTACATGTTAAGTTTATTTCTATAGCGCTTTTAACAATAAAAATTGTCGCAAAGCAGCTTCACAGAATTTGAATGACTCAAAACATGAGCTAATTTTATCCACAATCTATCCCCAATGATGAAGCCTGTGGTGACGGCGGCAAGGAAAAACTTCCCCAGATGACATGAGGAAGAAACCTCAAGAGGAACCAGACTCAAAAGGGAATCCATCCTCATTTGGGCAACAAATGATTTTATATATATATATATATATATATAGAGAGAGAGAGAGAGAGAGAGCCAAGAATTGGAAATTAAGTTTCCAATAAATTATTCAGTGACGTTCTGTAAATTAAAGCTTAGGCCCAAACTCCCAGCAGGATTGAAGCTGGATAAAATATTGCCATCTTAGTTCAAAGTTATGTGGAACTTGGTCATAAAGCACTCTAGGCCAAAAAAAAAAGTGAAGCATGTTGGTCATTAAACAAACCTGATACTGTAGTACTGTCAGTCAAAAAATTATCTCCTGTTTATTCATATTTAGGTGGATTTTCTATCAGAATTAACATTATATTATGAAATAAAATAAATGCACATGGCTTGGTGCAAAGTTCTAACTTCCTACAATGTGTCTATCACAATGTGAATTTCAATAACACCCTGTGGAGATGGTCATGGACCTATGGCCTGGCAGGCTGTTTCCCCTGATGTGTAAAAGAGATGGTTAGTTCAGTGCTACTACATGGACAGGAGCCAAAGTTACGTGAAAGGCATTTGCAAAGTTTTCTGAGAAAGACAGCTGCTCTCCTTTTCAGTCATCCATACAAATGACAGAACTGCGTTCTCAATTTCAAGAAATGTTAAAAAAGAAAAGGTCTGCAAAACTGTTTGAAAGATGCAGACTGTAAATTATTGACGCAATGTGTCTTCCCTTACATTTACAACCACAGTGCAGTTTTTGTTTTTTGTTGTTTTTTGTCGGTTTGAGTTAGTAAATACACAACTCATGTTTTCGTCAGTGTTCTCAAGCTCATTCATTACAACATTTACAAATGAATCCTGCTGTGCATAGACATTTCCAGGCCTCATCCATTGCGTGCTCTGTGCATGAGCTTTGTGAAACCATACAGCAGACAAACATGACAAAGTTCAGAGTAAGAAAGCTGAGCTGGTTGGTTGAGTTTTCCAATAAATTCCCCTGAGGTGACAGAATATCTGCCTTTAGTGAGCAGATGACATTTTACTGCTGTCTTCTGATAGCACATATGGTATAAGGCTGTGGCTGCAGGGTCATGCCAAGTTTAGGAGTGATGCTTGGAATGTAGCCTTTGGGAAACTGCAGATGAAACCTCTGGAGCAACGTGGTGAAAAAAAGGAACATCTCCATTCTGGCCAACTGCTCACCAAGACATTGGCGTCTGCCTAAAGAACATGATAAGACATATTTGCAATGGAAAGATGAAAACATGAGCTAAGGTTAGGCTAGCTCAATGGCTCGGTCTTGTTTCCTGTCTTCTAAGATGCCTTCAACTGGCACCCAGTTGGAAGCAACACTGATGCATCCTCGATGCTTCATAAAAGTGATTTTGTATACAAATATAACTTTTCGGTCTTGCTTTTTTGAACAGATTTTTTTAAAGGTTTCTGAGAACTAAATGTAGAACTATCTTATAACTCTGTGA
The DNA here is from genome assembly GCA_026122135.1 of Cathorops aguadulce. Classification (NCBI taxonomy): domain Eukaryota; kingdom Metazoa; phylum Chordata; class Actinopteri; order Siluriformes; family Ariidae; genus Cathorops; species Cathorops aguadulce. The sequence continues at coordinate 26,025 of JAPEIY010000007.1, read as the reverse complement.
CTAACCAAATACATTTGTTTGATATGATTTGTGAGGCATCTATTAGCCAACTCCATAACTCTCTGATTTAGTTACATGGCATCCTGCCGTCATGTCACCATAAGCATTATTCTAAAAGGTTGTGTGAAACAAATATCCTTAGAAGATGCCTTTAATCAGCAGTTCTGCCTTATGAGATGCCTGTCTATTATGGCAGTGAAGCAACAAACCAACAACCTTCTGTTACAAACACAGCCAAGTATTCAGTAACTCCTGGCATAACTGCATTTAGAGGCCTGGTTGTTTCACTGAAGTCAGATGCCACATAGAACTCTAGCTCAGCTTCTCAAAACACCATCAGTTGCAGGTTGTGTATTCATATGCAAAATTTCATGTAAGGCCTTTTTGGGTTTTGATGAATTTTCATATATTTTTGATTGTTGACAAAAATACTTACCCAGTGAGAAAGGAACAAAGGCCTCCCGTTTGATGAAGTTCCCATTTTTGTCCAGAAACCTTTCAGGGCAGAAGCTAGCAGGGTTGCTCCAGTATTTCTCATCAAAGTGCACAGAATACAGGTTGGTGATGACCATGGTCCCTTGGGGGATGGTGTATCCTCTCACAACAGCATCCTGAGAAGTGGCCCGGAAGATGCCAAGAGGAACAATGTTGCAGAAGCGCAGGATTTCATGCAACACTGCTTCCACATAAGGCATTTTCTGCTTGTCTTCCAAGGTTGGTAATTTGCCATTTAAGATGGAGTCAATTTCCCTCTGAACCTTATCTGATCATAGAAGAAGGTAGATGTTGTAAATTCTTTGAAAATTGTCACAGTCACTTTAAGAAAACAAAGACACATTGAAAAGTGAACCTACCTTGTATATTGGGGTAGAGTGCCAAGTAGAGCATGGCCCAACGCAGGGTATTAGTACTGGTCTCTGTGCCTGCAATAATAAGTTCACCTACTGAGAAGATGAGGTTCTCTTTGGAGAAGGACATGCTATTGTGCCTAGTACCCTGGTCCATTTCATCCAAGTAGGTATCAATGTAATGTCTTGGCAATTGCCGCACTCTCCCCTGTGAAAAGCACTCGATTATCTGTTGCAGAAAAACATACACCTCATCAGCATTGCGAAAGAGCCTTTGGTGCTTCCCAAAGGGCAGGTATTCAAGCCAGGGGAAGGCATTGTAGAGGAAAGCCCAGGCACTAGCAGCCAGCTCCACATTCTCGCTGAAGATTTCAATCATGTGCTGGAAATCAAGGTCATCGTAGGTGAATCGCTGTCCGAATATTACAAGGTTAGTAACATTGGAGACTGCATTGGTAACCAGATGTTTTGGGTCAAAAGGTTTTCCTTTGTACTGGTCGATGGCATCTACAAAGAACATGCACTCTTCAGATATCCTCTGAAACATCATCTGTCCACTGCCAAAAGAGCGGAAGCTGTTAACAGCCAGCTTGCGGTGCTCAATCCATGCAGGACCATATTTGCAGTTGAGAAGTCCTGGAAAGGGAATTAATGGGAAGCAAGTTTTCTGTGAAAAATTGCCTGCTCTAAAGCAAACCCATTATTTCATGTGAGAATTTTCCTGGAGCTGTGTGTCAATGCAGCCTTGACTCATTTCAGTTTTAAAAACAAATAATTTGCTATGTTGAAACTCTGAAGGCAAAGCTCATTTATGCACTTGCTCTCCAGCAATCATATGCGCAGGATGAGAAAATAGTGAATTTTATGGACTTATAATAAAAAAACAAAACCAGTCATTTTTATTCACTTCAAATGATATTTTGATAACCTGTTTACATAATACTTTTGGCCTGCCTCACACCACTAATCTCGTCTCCTCACTGCCATTTCTGTCTATATGCAAAAGTTCAATGAAGAACCTGCAAGGCCACTGGCAGATATTAGACCATTCATGCTGCTAGAACATGCTTTGCATTAATATGATGTGTATATAGAATTACTCTTTCTATTCAGTGCTATATCTGGAATTTATTCAAACAATTCCTGCAGGCAAGAAAAGATTGTTTTTATGTGTGGTAGAAGAAAACAGTACACCATACCTCCCATTTTGGTCATTTTCTGGAATAAAGGTAGAGATGGCCTATCTGAAAACACTTCATTTTGATGATACAGACATTCTTTGATGACATCATAGCCGTTTAGAATGACGGTTGATATTCCTCCCAAGTCGAGACTAAAGATCTGGAGATTAATGAAGGTAAAGCACTTAATTAATTCAGTGCTACTTCAACTTTATTTTACCAGCTATTTTCCCCTAATGGAAACGTCAGAGCTACAGGACAGCTGCATTCCAGAGTTCAGGAAGTAGCTCTTTAAATTCAGTCTGCTGACTCAGCATGCTCGGGGTAGTAAATGTGGGGAATGAAGCAACTGCCAATATACTGTTAGCTTTTTGTGCTGTTAAATCCCCATTATGCAGGACTTTTGATTGTAGTCAAACTTAAACATAGTTTAGCTTTAACCAATTACAAAAAGTAAGAAAAACACAGCAAAACAGCTGTCTAAAAATAGCTTGGCCTAATGTCTTTATTCGTATCAATGTTTTAATAAATTATGCATACAGGGACTGGCATATTTTGTAATGGACCATTAACAAAATTAAACTTGAAAGAAAAAAATCTGACCCCAAAATTATTTAAAAAACAACAAAAAGAAAACTGAGCTTTGTGGCTAATCTACAGTGTCTGGAGTTCATGTGTACTCCAACCTTTCCTAGTAGTGAAGCCCCCCCCAATTAAAGTTTCAAGAACTATTGTATCAGAGATTCTGGAAACACCTTTTTACTGGTGAGACAGCAAGAAGAACCTTGAGGATCTTCCAGGTTTTTTTTTTTTTGCTCTGACACTGTTACAGTAATAAGCTTCATGGCCATGTAATGATTAATTAATCGATTCCTTTGCAAGCTTGTAAATGTTATATTCATAACATCATATCCATATCACCGCATACAGAATTAAAATATTAAATGAAAGAAAAATGTCCTGCTCCAAGGCTCAGCTCACTCCACTTTTTATCTCTGACTTGTTGGCTGAAGGTCGGGTGTCTTATCTTTCCGTTTCATGTTGTTTGCAGGGTTAAAGGTATTTTTGTTTGTTTTTAAGGTTTGCCTGCTTACTGACTTATTTTTAAAATAAAACCTAAAGCAGTCGCTGCGTTCTGGCTCACTTTCATACGGGGTGAAGAGAGAAACGTCCTGCAGAAGAACCCTGGAGGATTTTGTTTCAATCTCATGTGAAATAAGAGCAGAGGTGTTCTCCTCCGCAGGGAAGCGGGTGCTGTGAGGTTTACCTGGCCGTATATTTCGCTTTGCATCTTCATGTAGACGTGCGGCTCTGTGACGAGAGACAGGATGTTGCCGAGCATGGGCAGGGCGGCCGGTCCCGGAGGGAACCCGCGCGGTCTCCGCTGCCGCAGCAGCTGCCGGATCACCAGGAAAGTCAAGCAGCTGCAGAGTAAAGTGCACAGGTACAGCGCGGTCTTACCGGAAGACAAACTCACAGTGACCTGCGGAAACAAGCTGCTCATCGACATCATGTTCGAGCGCGTGATCGGCCGCGGCGGCTCCGTGTGCAGACTGCGCGCGTGTCCCGGAGCCGCGGTGCGCAGCGGGGCCATGGCGCACACCCTCCGCCTCTCTGCGCCCAAGATTGGCCAAGAGTTCGGGCCTGATCGTTAGGCACTATTGATCACTATCGATTAGTCACAGGTCCGTTTACTCAGAAACAGTAAAGATAAGGCGATAAGAATGCAAGAAAAAAAAAAACCTCAATACATTCTGTGACCCTGACATCAGAGCTGGGTGGAGGGCCGCGGGTAACAACAACAAACTTCTGACAGTCCTGCTGGTTCGGACCCAATCTGAGAACAAACATCTTTATCCTCTACAAACAGCAAACTTTGACCTCGTGATTTCTCTCTTTGCCATCAGTTGAAATTTAAGATAATTTCAGAATTCCCCTTCATTACTGCACATCACCGGAATTCCTTACAGCATGCTCACCAATTTAAACAGTGCAAGAAATGTAATTCCATTTTTGGTGGAGGTCACAAAATGGATTGTGAATTAAATTTCCAGGGTATTTTTAGTTCTAGGCTTCATCAGGAACCTTTTTTTTGTGTGTTACACCTGAAAAATGAAGGTCCCACTAATAAAATAAAATTATTGTAGGAACCATTCATGTGGTGTAAGCAAATTTGAAAGTAGCCATAAAATGGATAGCTGTGTTTACCTTTGCATAGTCGAAAAAGAAGAGATCAGCACATGCAACTAACATACTGTGAACCTCAAATCAGGCCTCGCTTCAGCTGTCAGTAACAGGGTGGGCCAGGCAGATAAATAGATATTCAGAAGTGTGTGTGTGTGTGTGTGTGTGTGTGTGTGTGTGTGTGTGTGTATACAGTTGTGGTCAGGAGTTTACATACAGTGACAAGAATGTCATGGCAATATCTGGGCTTTCAGCAATTTCTTTGAACTGTTCTTTTGAAGAAGAAGAAGAAGAAGAAGAAGAAGAAGAAGAACAACCAACTTATTTATCACATGCTTGTGAAATTCCTCTCTGCATTTAACCCATCTGAAGCAGTGAACATACACATGCACACACACACATGAGCAATGAACACACACACACAGAACAGTGGACAGCCATGCTAGCAGCGCCCGGGGAGCAGTTGGGAGTTAGGTGCCTCGCTCAAGGCACCTCAGCCCAAGGCCGTCCCATATTAACCTAACTGCATGCTTTTTTCTGTGGCACAATGATTGTGCAGCATACATCTTTAATTAAAAAAAAAAAAACCTCCCCCCAAAAACAAAAACCCACTAGAATTTGGTGCACAAGTTTTAATTTTCTTTGGGTTTTCTAAAATCAACACAGGGTCAAAATAATACATATAGGGTCAAAAATTTATATACACTCACTTGAATTATTAATTCAGAGGTGCTGAAACTTCCAAAATGTCTTTTATCTTGCCAAGGCCGAGGTCTCTTAACTTCCTATTAATGATCATGATTGACTACAGCTGGTAGCTTCTCTGTGCCTTCATAAAAAGGGTTTGTTTATAGCACTCATTGGATTGACCAACACACAGTAAAATGGGAAAGTCCAAGGAGCTCAGTGCAGATCTGAGAAAGAGGATC
>JAPEIY010000006.1:55773986-55786484 GCA_026122135.1 Cathorops aguadulce | reverse complement strand
GATCATTTTCCTCAATAAATAAATGACCAAGTATAATATTTTTGTCTCATTTGTTTAACTGGGTTCTCTTTATCTACGTTTAGGACTTGTGTGAAAATCTGATGATGTTTTAGGTCATATTTATGTAGAAATATAGAAAGTTCTAAAGGGTTCATAAACTTTCAAGCACCACTGTAAATATAGTAAGGCTTGACAAACACAACAAGGTTATCTGTGCGCACAAAGAGGACAAGTTCCCTGCTCAGTATAGAGTTTCCCCGCTATCAAACAATCCACCCGGCTACCTATTGTAAGCTACCTAGTCTTCATGCAGCTACTTGTGGTGGGTATTTACACAATGACGACAGCTGGATCAAGAGAGTAACTAGCAAACTAGCAACCCTCCCGAAACCACAGACATGCTCCCAAGCAAAGCTTTATCCATTTTCGCCACAACATGACACAAAATACACTCAACAAACCCAAAGGGAATCGCTGTTACAACCTACAAGGGATAACTCTGAACCATTTCATATCATTTATGCACAGGACAACAGATGAGTGTCAATCAAGCCATCCAATACCAGCATAAACAACCAGTGGCTACCAAACAAGAACTCTCTCCACAAAAAGAATAAGGGAGAAAACCAGTCACAACCCACCCCACCAAATCATACCCAAGCATGTGTCCTTTCCTCCAATCCAACACTTACAGGAACCAACAAATGTTTACCACCACACGTAAACAAAAGAACAAAGGGTCCAGGTGTGCCGCACACACTCTATGCATACTTTACGCACAGGTGCACCAAGTTCCAACGTACCACCACTAATCCTACCTAAACATTGCAGCACAAACCAGGAAGATCCTGGATGAGCCCCCAGTTGTCACAACCCCACTCCTAAGTCATGACAAAGTAAGGAAAGGATGCAGCTACAAATGGTGAATCTAAATATTTATTACAAAAATACCCAAACAAACAAAACATGCCATTGCCAGCAGGAGTCAGTCCAAGTGAGAGAAAAAGCAATGTGGACCCATGCTTTTAAGTTGCAGAAGCAAACATCCCAGGTGCTGCTCCCAATCTGGCTGCCATGGTCACCTCCCTCTATTACCTTAAAGAGAACACAGACACAGTAACTTATCCACAACAACTGCAGAGCCAGTGAGGCAGGGACCGTCACACAGGTTACGTGTGCATTGACTGCTGGGATCTATTGTGATCTAGTTGTCAATTTCCTATGTTATGGCTTGTATAAAGCAAGTGAAAGAGAGGATGGAATTATGACCTTGGTTGAGTGAATCAGAGGGATATATGAGGACAGGGAGTTGGCCTTAGTGTTCTTGGAGCCCGGTCTGCATGAAGGCGTTAAGTTGAATCTGGTGAACATCAGACCCAGTGGGCTTGGTGGAGGGTTCAGACATTTTGCAGTCTTTAGGTACTCTAAATTTTTATGATCTGTGAAGATGGTGAAAAAGGAACTTCTTTCTCTAGCCAATGGCACAATTCTCCAGAGCTAATTTTATGGCCAGTAACTCCAAGTTTCCAATGTCATCACTCTGCTAAGCAGAGGACAATTTCTTAGAATATACAGCAACAGGAAGGAGTTTGGGTTTTTCACCAAAATGCTGAGACAACACAACTCACACTCCTGATTCTGAGGCACTTTGCTCTACTATGAATGGCTTAGAACGGTCAAGATGCTTGTGGATGGGGGCTGTGTTAAAAGCGATCTTGAGACTATAAAAGGTCTTCTCAGCTGCTTGGTTCCATTTGAGGCATTTTACTACTACTACTATGCTTTATGGGCAGGCATGGGCAAACTACAAAATTATGAAATGAGTTTCTGGTGATGCTTGGCTCACTTCTTCCTGTTTTCTGGAGGCAGCACATGATCTGTAGGTTAGAGAAGCAGCCTTGGGCCCAAAAGGTTGCTGGTTTTATTCCTGGGAATGGCAGAAGGGGTGTTGAATGAATGAACAGCACTTTCACCTCCCTCTGTATCATGGCTGAAAGCACCTAACATCCAACTGCTCCCCAGGTATTGTATCATAGCTGCCCACTGCTCTGTATGTGTGTGTGCATGCATGTGTGCGCACACACCCATTGCTCACTTGTGTGTGCATGTGTGTGTTCAGTGCTTCAGATGGATTCAATGCAGAGGAGAAATTTCACTGTGCTTGAGTGTGCATGTCAAAAATAAATACATAAAGGCTTATTTCACCTTCTGTCACTGTCTATCTTCCCACAAGTGTCTGCAATGAACATGAGCCATGTTGGTCTTTCCATTATTATATCTTGCCACGCGTAAAGAGCACCTCTGTGCTTTAGGATATCTTTCAATGTATCCTTGAATCGAAGAAAAGGATGGCCAACCTTCCCGAAGCCTTCCGCCAGCTCACCATATAGAAGAGCTTTGACTGGATGTTCCTCTGGCATGCAAGCAACATGACCCATTCAGTGTAATCTGTTCCTGATACAATGTGTGTGGCTTTAACACGATCCAATACTTCAGCATTTGTGACATAGTGATCTGATTTGAGCTTAAGAATGGATCAAAGGTGTCATTGCTGGATGGTTCTCAGAAGCTTGATATGATGGCAGGATAGGGTCCAGGTCTTACTCTCATACATCATTAGTGGAATGACACTGATTTTATAGTTTAAGTCTGGATTCTTTTGTCAAGTATCTGCAGTCAAACACTCTGTCTTTCAGCTTTCCCATAGCACATGAGACAGTTTGAATTTGTGCTGTTATCTCTTCATCTAATTTGCAGTTGCTGGCAACATAATTGCCAAGATATTTGAAGTGATCTACTCTCTTTAACTTATGCCTATCTATGTCAAAATCAGCTTGATCATCAATGCTCAGTTTCTGTTTTTTTTAAATGTTTTTTTTTTTTTACGAAGACCCACCCTCTTTGACAAAGTGCTGTACACAGATAACAGGAACTGTAGTACTGTAGTATCACAACAAAATATGGCTATGTCATCAGCATACTGAGCTCCTCTTATGTATTTGTTGAGTGTCTTGGTCTTGGATTTGAAATGCTGAAGGTCAAATAAATCACTATCATATTGAAAACGAACTTTGATGCTGAATGACGAACTTATGTTCCTGAAGATGAAGTAGAGCATAACAGCAGCATATATCCTGAAAAGAGTGTGAGCAAGCTTGTAGCCTTGTTCAACACTACTATAATCAATTGGCTTAAAAAGTTCTCCATTGATATACAATCTAACATGCATGCCAAAGTACAGTTTCTTGACGATGTCAGCAAATTTAGCAAGGCATCCAAGCTTGCTGAAGATCTTGAAGAGAACCTCTTGATTTATGCAGTCAAAGGCTTGGATGAAGTCAATAAAAGTGATATGCAGGGTCTGCCACTGTTCTCTGCATTTTTACATTATTTGATGCAAAACAAAGATCCCATCAATTGTACTTCTGCTGCCTCTGTAGCCTGACTGAGATACAGGGTAAACTAGCTCTGCAAGACCTTGAAGGTGTTGCAATAAAATGTCAGAAAAGATATTTCCTATCACACTAAGCAGAGATATACCACGATAGTTACCACACTAACTGTGATCACCTTTCGTGAACAATATGCAGATAATAACATTGATCTAGTCCGATGACTAATCTTCTGTTATCTAGAACAAGTTAAATATGGTGAACAGAAAAGATGTCAGAGCATTAGCACTCAAGACATTGATCAAGTCCGATGACCGATCTTCTGTTATCCAGAATAGGTTAAATATGGTGAACAGAAAATATATCAGAGCATTACCACTAAAGATGAAGTCCTGCCATCAGGTCCTGGGCTCTTCCTGAGTTTGGTGTTCTTGATAGCTGTATTCAACTCTTACATGGTGCTTATCTTGTCAAATGCTTCAGTAGTTGGACGCTGTTTGACTTCATCAAGTATGTCCCAATCAACATTTGTAGGTTGGCTGAGAAGCTTGTTGAAGTGCTTGACCCACCCGTCTCTGATATTTTCTGCAGATGAGAGAAGCTCACCACTTTTTGTGCTTACAAGATAGAGCTTTTTGCAATTGGGACCATTCACATTGTTAAGCATTGTGTAGCACTCTGTGATTTTTCTCCCTTGAACACTTTTCTACTTTTTGCCAAAACCATTTGCTCTTAAGAGTTCTGATTCCTTCTCTGAGTGCTTTCTTGTCTTCACTGAATTTCTTGTTTTTAAGAAGTCTCTGGATCTCCTCATCTTGATTGTCAAACCAGTCCTCACTCTTCCTTTTCTTCTTACCAGATATATATTTGATGGCATTTTGTAGGACTTCTTTCAGATTATCCCAAGATTCTTCACATTCTGAAGCTGCTCTTCCAGAAACTGTTCCATCTTTTCCTTCCTCTCAGCATTTATTGTGGTATCTGGCTTTGGTCGTGGTTTTGACCCTTTATTCTTCTTAACAACAATGCGGCATTTGAAGAAGTTTATGGTCTGTGAAACAGTCTGCAGTGGGGTTGATCTTTGCCACATTAATAAACTTTCTGGCTTTTCCATCAGCTATCACATGGTCTATTTGGTACCAATGTTTTGATCATATATGCTGCCAGATATTCTTGAGGTAATTCCTGAGTTGAGACATAGTTCCCATTACCAAAAGCTGAATTCCAGTAGCATCAAGCTATTAGAATTAATTTGACCTACTCCATATTTTCCAATGACTGATGGCCAAGACTGTCAATCCTTACTGATACAGGCACTGGAATCCCCCAGGATAATTATGCTGTCACCTTTAGCTTTGATGATACATTCGCTGAGTTTGTCATTTAAGCTTTCTCAACTGCTGATCTCTACATGGTGGGGCCACAGACACTGATCAAGGTGAGGTAGGTCTTATTCTTCAGTGGGATCCAAACTATCATCAATCTGCTGTTCACAGGAACTGTATTTATTATTGGCACTTTGCATCTTGACAGATGGTCTTAAGAGCTATAGTCAGGTGTGAGTAGGTTTCTTTGTAATACAGCTTTGCTCATGGCTGATTCTGCCAATGTTTGATCTGCAGAGGTGGCCACACAAGTGGCATGGAACATTAACATCCCCAGGTGGTATATAGGCACTCTACTTTCTACGACGGCACTTCTCTTCCCAGTCTGAGCACAGGCGGTCTTTCTGCAGAGCGGCTCCTGTCTTCAACACACTTTGCCATGCAGGCCGGACTGTGGTGATACATTCCCAGGAGGAGTGGTCAACTCCAAAATGCTTCATGGCATCCTTGCACACATCTTTGAAATGCAGCTTGGACCTTTTGTGAGGACACTGTGCATTTGTAAGCTCATCAAACAGGAGTTGCTTTGGAATGTGGGTGTTTTCCATCCTTTTCACATGTCCAAGCCATCTCAGTCTTCCCTTGCTCATGATGGAGGTGATGGTCATTTGGTCTGCCATCTTGAGGACTCTTGAGTTTGGTACCTTGTCCTCCTCATCATCAATGTTCCCCATCTGTTGCTACAGCAGATTGGGTGCCCAGGATCTCATCCAATAAGGGCAGGAACTTTGTTCTGCATCTCCCTCTGTAGTTGGACTGGGGCAAGTCCAGTTAATTTTTCATAGATTATCAAGATGTTATGAGTATACAACTTGTTGTTAGAATGGAACAGTATTTGGTTTTGCAGTGCAGAATTAGAAACTCTTGTAACATGAGCAATATACTTCAGGTGCTGAGTAAGGTAGAAAGTACAGACTGACGAGGAGCGGGTGAGGAAGAGTATATCGCTGTTAGTGTATTTGTAGTGCCAGTCGACATCATCCTCCTCTACAGCTGGGATTCTACCACTACCTCTTGGTCTTTTTTTTTTGGAGGATTAACGCACTCAAAGCCATTGCGGACAAGTTTTCTGAGAAAATTCATCCATATGGATTCTAACTTTGCCAGCTGCGAGGCATTAAGATAACATGCCTGAGTACTGTAGGTGAGGCGACTACAAACACAAGCCGTTAGAAACTTTATACATGTGGACAACTTTATCCGACAGTCTGTGAGTACAGTTTTTAACTCATTCCACTGTTTATGAGCTGAAGCAGTGTGCTGGACCGTGAATGCTGAATGGCCTTCCTCATTTGATATAGTATGACCGAGACAGGTGAAGCTGATAACATTCTCAATAGGCGTGCCTTTCATTTTAATGAGGGAGCTCAATGCCGCCTTCTCTAGAGGAACATTAAAACACATAGTCTTTGTTTTGGATGCCGATACTGTTAGTCCAAACCTAGTAAACTCCTCATCACATATCCTCAGCATATTCTCCATTTCAGAAACGCTTTTACAGAAGATGACAATATCATCTGCATAACTAACTTGGATGAGGCGAGTCTCTCCCTTGCAAGGATGCTTCCATCATTGACTTCTGTTTGTACAAGTAAAATAAATTTCATACTTGATGAGGACACCAGGCTCAGATATTTCTCGATAAACCCGGTCTAGAATACACCTCAGAACAAAGTCATGGAAGATGTTAAAAATACAGGGGGATTCTAGGCCTCCTTGCCTACAGCCAGAGAATGTCTGGAAGGCTGATGTCGCATGCATGATTGCTGCTGATGTTCCACTGTAAATACACTTCAACAACCCAACAAGCATTTTCATCCCAATTCATATCTCTAAGATCTTGAAAAGAGTATCTTGGTCAATCCAATCATATGCTGCTTTTAGATCAATAAAGCAGCAGAACAGTTCACCCTTGTGATTGTCAATAACATTCCTCACAACAAAGATCGCATCATTAGTGGACTTGTTTGCTCTAAAACCCAACTGAGTTGCCAGGAAAAGTACTTCATAGACTGGTCTCAACCGCTCAACTATTATCGCAACAAAAAGTTTGGAGCATGTGGCAGTGATAGAGATACCACAGTAATTACTTGGATCCATCTTATCTCTTTTGTTCTTGTACAGGCATGTGATCACTGAGTGAAACCACAATTTGGGCACAGTAGAGGTTGACCAAATAAGAGTTATCAGGGTGTACAGCAGAGAAACCAGATTCGCTAAGGAATTATATTTGATTTGTTCAGGCACCAATCCATCAGACCCTGGACATTTACCATTGTTTAGGCTCCTCACAATCTTTTTAATTTCCTTCATCAAGGGAGGGCCTTCATCGACACCAACTGCATGGCATTCGTCCGTCGGTAATATATTTGGGTAGTTGTTAGGGTTCTTGACTTTGTATGGTGGATCAGTGGGGGGGGATTGAAATGCTCGCTAAAATGATTTTTGAGTTTCTTTGATGGTATTAGGAGTTGGCGCATATTCTTGGTACCCCTGTAGTCTTTCAGCATTTTGAACTCCTGTTCAGCATCTTTTGCTTCACTTGCGAGACTTAGTACGTTTGCTTTCCTTGTATAGAAGTCATTTTTCAGTTTTCTGGACAGTTTTTTGATGTCAACATTTAGTTCCTTGAGTCTTTTAAGGTCCTTGCTGATACTTTGTTCATTAAGGAACAGGAGGAATTTGTCATTTACCTATTCTTGCTTAGCAATGGACTTTTGGGGCACTGTTTCATCGGCTGCCTTACAGAGGGAAACAACGACGTGTCTTTCAATCTCGTCTACATCTGCGGTGTACAGCATTTGTTCTAAGCTCACCAGAGTTTGTTCAGACACACAACTGAAATTATCTGCAGCCCTTTCATCCCGAACTAGTGATCTCCAGTTTAGACGTATTTTCTTGACTGTTGGCACAGACCGACAAAAATCTTTTTGTTCGGCCTTGGTTGGTAATCTCAAGAACAATGCCACCATTTGATGGTAAGACTCTAAAGGGATACTCGCTCCGCGATACATGCAGCATTGGCTTGGTCTCTTCTTAACATACAGTACTCTTCAGTCAGGATATAATTGGTCCTCTTCTTAAAGCCAGCCTTCATATACCATGTGGCAGTATGTATGGCTTTTGCTGGAAACATCAAGTTCATAATGAACAGATTGTTGTTTTCACATAGTGTCAGATGTCGTCTCCTGTTTCCATTTGTGTTAAGATTATCATTATTGGGTCCGAGGCACTTCCATGGTCCTACCGAGTCATTGCCAATAGTGGCATTCATATCGCTGCCAATTACTATCTTAAAACTTGGATGCTTCTTTTTCATGGTCTTGACAGTGCTATCTTAGAGATGGTCAAAATGGTCTTTACTAGCATCAACACTCGCATCAGTAGGCGCATATGCACAAATCGCTATTATTTTTGTATCCTTCACACTCAATCTCACAACCAGGATCCTACCCTCAAGGGGTACATCACTCTCAAGGAGTTTAGCATTGAAGGATAGAACAATTCTGATGCCAGCAGCTGCTTTCTTCTTGAAACCAGAGTTGATAAATGACTAATTTGCAATTTCCTTCTCTTGGAAATGTACAGTTTGTGTACCGGTCACATGGATTTCTTGAATGAAAGTAAAGTCCTGTCTCAGCATCTTACATTGCCACATAATCTGGAAGATTTTCATTTCTTCCTTACAGGTTAACGTTTATAGATCTGACAACAAAATTTGACCTGTTCCCGGAAATGCAGGACAGATGAGGTTTTTTGCCTTTTTTGAAATGATTCTCAAGCCAGCCAGAAGAGGTGACTTCACTATAATGCTGCTTGCCAGTTGCAAGTTGATGACCTAGATGGGCCTGACAATAAACCCCATCTCTGCTGGATGAGGCTCCATTTCCTATGGTCCAGGACCCCTTTATATCGTTGTCTTGTCCTAAATTCTGCATACTCATCATTTCAAAGCATACCACCAACATGGTGGGATTTATTTTCAGGGTTAACTCCCCTAGATCTGTCGCATTCGGCAAAACTAGGGGTGGTGCGTAGAGGCACTGTGAACGGTCTTCGTTATGTGAGAGGCTAGATGGAGTGTCCACTTGCTGATAACAATTTGGCCATATATTACACATCATATAATGCTGGATATGGGGAAGACCAGACTGGGACACCAAGGTGTTATTAGGCCAACCAGTAAAGGTACTACTCCTCCAGTAATCCTATACGCCCCCATAAAGCCAATTATGTCAGCTGATGCCGAGAATCTTATGGAGGCAGTGAAGGTGTTTTCTCTCCTGCCACTTATAGATGGTCCATACCTCAGAGGCATAGAGTAGTGTGCTGAGCACACAGGCTTTGTAGATGTGCATGCGTGTCTTGGTGGTCAAGTACTTGTTCTGTCAGGCTTGTTTTGTCAGCCTACCAAAGGTTGTGACAGCTTTTCTGATTCTGCAGTCGAGTCCTTCATTGAGGGATACAGCAGATGTCACTGTTGATCCCAGGTAGAATTTCTGGACAATTTCAAGTGATCTTTTATCAAGTCTAAGTGCATCAGTGGTGGAAAATTTTCCTTGGGTTAAAACAACTATCTTCTTAACACTGACAACCAGAGAAAATGCTTTGCACATCTTGTTCAGAGTATCTATCATCTCTTGCAGGGTGGTCTGACTGTGGGCAACAAGTGCTGCATCATCAGCAAAAAGGAGATCCCTTAGTGTTGCTTGCTTCACTTTGGTCTTTGCCTTGAGTCTTGCCAGATTGAATAGTGAACCATCTGCTCTCCAGTGAAGGAACACTTCTCCAGGTGAGTCCCTGAAGTCAGTTTCAAGCAATAATGCAAAGTATCCATTAAAAAGTGTCAGAGCAAGAATGCACCCCTGCTTATTGGAAAGCTGTTAGATGTGGATCCATCAAATTGAACAGTGGCTTACATCTCATCATGGAAGGATGCTATAAGACTCAGTAACAGCAGAGGATAGCCAATCATTTTGAGAACATGATATAACCCTGATCTGCTGACTGTGTCAAAGGCTTTTGTTAAGTCCACAAAAGTGATGAATAGAGGTTTCTGTTGCTCGCAGCACTTCTCATGCAGTTGGCAAAGTGAGTTAATCATATGTATGGTAAATCTGTTTGAGCAGAACCTACATTGACTTTCTGGGAGAACTCTCTCTGCCAGCCTTTGTAGTCACTGCAGGATGACGTGAGTGAATACCTTGACTGTAGTGTTGAGGAATGATATACCTTTGTAATTGTTGCAGTCTCCCTTGTCTCCTTATACAAAGTCACAATGTTTGCATTTCTCATGCCATAGGGAACGGCATCTTCTCTTCAGCAATGTAGAAGGAGTTGGTGAAGAAGTGGTAGAACAGGCTCCTTGTTCATCTTCAGTAGCTCAGCAGGTATAGCATCGTTGCCAGGTGCTCTGCTGCATGAGAATGTGTCAAATGCTCTGCTGAGCTCTTCCATGCTTGGTTCAGTGTCAAGGTCTGTCATTTTGGAAAGTGGATCAAGGAATATTGTCTCATCCAGATGACATTCCTCTGAGTACAGGTCAGAATGTGCTCAATCCATTGATCTAACTGTAAGTTTTTGTCTTGGATTGGCTCGCCAGTTTTCAATTTGATAGTAGCTACATTTCACACTTCGGGTCCAAGAGTCACCTTGATTTTTTGGTACAGTGTTCTTGTGTCACGTCTGTCATAGACCTCCTGGATCTCCAGGCACAGCTTGTTCCAGTGTTTGTTGGTGCACTTCCTTGATTTTCACTGGAGTTTGCATTTGGCTTCTTTGAGCCAGTGTGATATTGCTTGAGTGCCTGTGTTCTTGGGGGCAAGCAAAGCTTATTTTTTTGCATCTATGAGTGGAAGTAGGATGTCAAAGTATTCTTCAACCCAGTCCTCTCTCACAGTCTGTTTCTTCCTGAAGATGTCCAATGCAGTGTCATACATGGTGGTTTGTAGCTCTTCCCACATATCATTGGGGGTTTGATGGGTGATTGGTGATCCTGAAGGATGGCCAATGTGACATCCATTGAACATTTTCACTGTGGTTAAGCATTTTCAATGAGTTTATGTCTGCTCTCCTTTCCAGAACCACATCCAACTGATGCCAGTGAGATGATCTAGGATGGCGCCATGAGACTTTATGCTTCAGTTTGCAGCTGAAGCAGGTATTGGATGTGCATAGTGGGTTCTCTGAGCAAAAGTCAAGTGACCTCTGTCCATTGTCATTCATTTTGCCCATGCCGAACTTACCCAGGAAGGATGGCCATGATTGGTGATCAGCTCTAGCTCAGGCATTGAAGTCGTCCAAGACAAAGAGTTGGTCTATGCTGGTCACTTGTTGAACAACACGACTAATCTCATCGTAAAACCTGGCTTTGTTTTCCTGATCAGCACTGTGTGTTGGTGCATAGGCACAAATGATAGTTACTTAGCCAGCACTTGTTATCATCCTCAGTGATGTAACCCTTTCAGAGATAGCAACTGGGGTACTGACAATCCAACAGTCTATTGTGTACAGCAAAACTGATGCCGTGAAGATGGTGGTCTTCTTCACTGAGGCCCTGCCAGCAGAATGTGTAGTTCTCCTTGATGGATCCAGAATCGGTCAGTTAGGTTTCTTGGAGGGCTGCTATGTCTACTCTCAGGTTGTTCAACTCACGTTCCACTACAGCTGTTTTTCGATATTGTCCAATTCTATGAGCTCTTGTCCAAATTCACTGCAAAGGATTCTGACATTCCATGTTCCAATTCGTATTGGGGTAGTTTTCTTTCATTTGTTGTTAGGTGCTCTAATGCATCTGCTTTTCAACTTTTAGTCAAGCCACTTGCACCCGGCGAGGCAGACAGACGTGATGGATCAGCATCGTACTGGCTGGGGGCTACCCAGCTTTCACAGGCGGTAGCTGATCAGTGTGACTAAAAAGTCACTGACACTGTCGAGGTAGGCCCCTGGTATTCACTCTGGTATCAATTCGAGTGAATTTATAATCGGTAACTGCCTACCTCGGTATTGGTTCCTCATGATCACAGCTCATGAGCATGAAGCGTCCTCTCTACTCACCACGCTTTGAGCTGCTATGTCTGGGCAAAGGATGTGGAGGAAGTGTGGTGCCCAAATTCCACTTTCCCCCTCTCATCCATTCCAACAGTACCCAAAGGAGAGACAATGTCAATATGTTTAGGGCTTAGTGTGACTGCAGGGGATGCCAGATGAAGGTTTGAAGAAAATATCTTGCCAGCATCTGCCTAAGGGTCCCTCCCTCCTGATTTTTGTCAGGTTTACTCCCTTAGACTTAACCTGAAAAAGAACATCCTACAAGGCAGCAGGAGGATTTGAAATCGGAGTTACCTTCTCCTATCCTTTGTCTGAAGGAGGCAGACCCTAGAAGGCAGCAGGGGGATTTGAAGTCAGTTACCTTCTCTTATCCTGAATGCTGGCTAGGCTAAGCTGGACAGGAAGCAGGCCATACAGATAAGAAGGAGGACCAGATCTACCAGTAGGGACATATTCTTTAGCCAAAGGGCCCTTTCTGGGTTAAGGTGCCACCTTTCTTCCTATCTGCAGTTGCAGTTTAAGTTCATACCCAGGAGGATAAACTTTACTTACAGTGCTTTGCAAAAGTACTCATCTCCCTTGGTGTTTGTCCTGTTTTGTTGCATTGCAAGCTGGAATTAAAATTAATTTTTTTTTTTTGTTTGGGGGGGGGGGGTTAGCACCATTTGATT